>AWOL01S0143641.1:0-11452 GCA_000715115.1 Nicotiana otophora
CATTTGTGGCTTATATATTGCGTACACAGAATGTGGGCCAAAGTTTTCCTTTTCCTAATCCGAGTCAGCTTCGGGGATTGATACTGGCGTGGATGCTTTGCATCCGCCTCAGCTTCAACTTCTCAGCTTAGCATGATGGGGTGGATGTTTCGCATCCACCCTCTGTTGTGTCCAGGTGCGGATTCTAAGGTGGATGCCTTAGCCCGACTTCACTGCTAAGGGTTATCCAAATATAATTTTTCCTAGGTTGAATGCTACTCATCCACCCTCTTCTCCTATAGCTGGAGCACCAGTTCTTCATATATTTGTACTCCAAACACCCTAAATCATCACACACAACTCAATTAGTCATAAAACCAATAATTAGCATATGTTTGGCATTGTTAACACCAAATAGAACCAAAACATGATTAAACACATAGGTAAAGTAATATTAAAACATATAGAAATATGCCCAACATTACCGCAGAACAAGGTTTGCACTAACAAATGATTCAAAATTCAGAGAGTGTGCAAATGACCAAGACTTGAGCCTTGCCTGAAGTGCGGAGTGCACAAGAAATGTGCGGCTGCAGAAGATGCTTTACAGCCATAGACTAGAATTGTGCAGCTATAGAATCCAAGACCCTTCTAGCTAAAGAAATCTGCAGATCGCACATGGAATTATACGGCCGCAGAAACTCCCGAGGGGCATTTTTGTCAGTGAATTTGGGCCATTATAAATGGACGAGATTCACATTTTAGGTCAAGTTTCGAAGTTTGAGCTGCTGTAGCCGTTATATTTTGCCACTTTAGGAAGTTTGTGATTATTTTAGGTTTCAAACATCATCTTTTATCATTTTAATGTTAGATTATGAGTTTAATTAGCATTTTGTTTTGTTTTCTTCATTTCTCTCTATGAGTAGGTAGATTCTTACTATGGTTGTGACCCAACCCTAATGTGTAAACCTTATGGATATCTAATTTAATGCTTGTTTATGATTGGGTGTTGATTATTTAGCTTAGTTTATGCTTTAATTTTAGAATTAGTGGTTGCAAACATTGATTCATGCCTTTTTGACTTGGTCTCTACTTGAGAAAGAGGGACCCAGTCTAGGATAACTTGGCTGACAGGGAACTGGGCTAATTGAGGGTTTGATTACCCAAATTAAAGGGTTCAAACTAGAGATAGTGAGAACCTCGACTTGAGATCATATTAACTAAATAGTTTGATAACTATTTGGGCTTGAGAAAGCCAAATTAGGTAAAATCTCTCTTTGACTGGGAGGTATTGAGTGGGTAACGTAGATTTGAGAGATATAATACACCCCAATCAACAAAATAAGTGTTAATGTATTTAAATCATTAGGCGAACACCTAGGTTATGGTCACATCCCTAGGCTTTTTAACTATTTGGAAAAATACCAAAAATACTCATTCGCTTCTAGTTTCATTTCTTAGCTTCTAATTGCTAGAGTAAAATTAGAACTAGAAATCAAAACCTTTTGTTTGGAAGCATAATTTAGTTATTCCGTTCGCTTTCGTCAAGGGTATACTCCTAACACCCATAGTAACTCCCTATGAAAATCGACCCCGACTCTTGTTGGGTATTATTCTTCCAACGACCGTTTCCACTTATTATTGAGTGCGGATTGGACGTGGATTAATACACCATAGAAATCAAACTTGTATCCTGGACACAAGTAAGAAAACGTGAATACACTAAAGTAAATGTTTGTTCCTTAATTAGTACTAAAAACTATTTTAAACACTATTGATTGCCAATCCCCGGCAACAGTGCCAAAATTTGACGAGCACAAAACACAACATAAAATTATTGCTCGCTAATCAAAGATAGTATAGTTTAATTATCGTCTCCACATGGATTGGATTTAAACAGTGTTAGAATAATCTTTAGTTGATTACTATCCAGAAAAATTAATACTTGATTTCATGACTATTACTACGATTAACTACTAAAAATTAAGCAATTAACAGTTGGTCACAAAACACAGCAGATGAGCAACGAAGAAATATCAATGAGAGAAATAAGGGTATTTGACTAGATAGGTGCAAGATAATTGATTCGAGATCCAATTCTTGAGTTAGTTCACTCTATAATACTGTTGATTCTTACGAATTCAACAGATAATCAGATTACATTTGAAGTTAATGTTCCTCTTTCGATTAAACTTTAATTTCAGTAATTAATCCAATGGAAGCACGGTAAACAATTGCAACAATAAAATGATGGTTATGATCTAAAGGGTAGCTTCTCACGAATATTTCCCTATTTTCTAGTTCGATTAACAATTCAAGTGGCTCTTTCGATTACCTATTGGAATCACGAATTTAAATTAGAGCATAAGATGTAAAGCAATTTAATATAAAGCTTCTCTTTTGATTAAGCAAAATAAGAAATAACTCCACAATATTAATTAAAACTTCATCAATTAATTCTAACAATTATCAAGAATTGAATCCCTAATCAAGTTATCAAAACACCATATCTGTCATCACCCTAATGGAATTTACTCCATAGCTATGGAGTAAGTCATCTCCATAAGGTTCAAAAACAAAGAAAACATCAATACTAATGATTCGATACAAACTCCCATACTGCAATAATTGTAGGTTGAAATCTTGATGAATTCTTGTGTCTTCTTGCCTTGGTTGATTTTTCAATATTTCGTAGGTCAAAAGTCCTCTACAAATCGTATTTTTGGTGTATTTATACCATGTAGAAATAATTCCGGACGAAACTACCCTTTCCTAGACGAACTAGGAAATCACTCTCACAATTTTGCACACCCACGTCGTGCTTGTGAGGAAATCCAAAGAGCTCGTAGAAAGCCTGTCAGACCAAATTTGCACTATCGCGCTCTGTCTCGCGGCGCCCCATGTGGCGTAGCTTTGTTTTTTTCTCAGAGTAAATTTTTTTATCCACTTTTTTACATCCATACTTGGTTCTCGACCCCCAAACGTGATCACAGCTTAATTTTTTGGGGTTTTACTCATACTTCAAAGCTCCAACTTTTTTGATTTATCTCCAAATTAGCTCAACAGCTCGGGATCATTTACTGCAAGGCATAAAATACGTAATAAGTGTAATTCACTATCATTTTAGGTCAAATACAAGTAAGATGCAGTAATTAGAGTGCAATACTACGGCTAAAATACGGGTTTCTAGCCTACCATATTGAACCCGAGCACTTTGGCTCGATGGGTATCCCTATGTGGATTGATATATTTGGGATCAGACTGCATGCCGCAGCGGATGTTATGTGGGATACACTTTCCTTTGTGTTTATTTGGTGTTTTATTTTCCCTCTATGGGATGAGTTAACGAAATTGTACTTTTGTTGTTATATCTGTTGAACTTGTTAGATAGTCCTCGTACCTTGCTTTCCTTCTATTTTTGATATATATCTGAGTTATTATTGGTTTGGTGTACAGATCGTGTTGTGTCAGAATCTGTGTGGTCTCGAGGTGAGTTATCCGTTGGGCTGCTTGTATTGGCTGAGATGTGGTTTCTAGACCTGAGATTTTCATTATCGTATTGGGATGAGGTTTCTAGACCTGATTTTATGGGTGGTTATGAGTTTCTGCATGTTCTTTTATCATAGGTAGCGTTGCGGAATTCTGAAACAAAGTTTATTCGATATGAAGTGTATTACTAATAAAAATATTGTTATTGGACAACTATGGTGGTCGGAGTTATTGTTGCGGGAATTTGAGTTGTGTGGAACATCATGTGATTGTACCCTGGGCTGGGATTGTGGATCGATTCTGCTTGTTCAGGCTTATACGGTGTATTAATACGATCTTCAGGTCCTATGATGAGTTTCAGATGTGGAGGATTGGGTTTTGTCCTAAGGTTATGCACTAAAGATGAAGTGAGATCTTCCGTTAAGTTGCGTTGTCAGGCCTACATGGATTGGGGTGACATAGAATCACCCCCGGGTTGTATGTATGGTGAGCTCCTGTAGTGGTTTGATAGCTTTGGAATGAATCCTAACACGTTCGAGGACGAATATATGCTTAAGTGGGGGAGATTGTAACGACCCGGCTGGTCATTTTGAGCAATTGCATCCGATTCGACAGTTTGAGGTCATGATTAGCTTCACATAGTGTATTATGACTTGCGTGCATAGTCGGCTTTGGTTTTTGAGTTATCTGGAATTGATTTTGAAGAAGGACTTCCACTTGAGAAGCTTAAAGTTGAAAGAGTTGACTAAGATTGACTTTTAAGAATTTGACCTCGGATCGGAGTTTTGATGGTTTCGGTAGGTCCGGATGGTAATTTTGGACTCGGGATTATGCCCGTATTTTCATTTGGATGATTCTAGAAGGTTTCAGCACCATTTGGCGGAAGTTGGCAATTTAAAGGTTTAGAATTTTTCTAAATTTGACCATGGTTTGACTTTAATTAAGGATATCAGGTTTGGATTTTGGTTTCGGGACTTGGAATAGGTCTGTTTCATTATTAGGAACTTGCCAGCAAAATTTGGTGTCATTTGGAGTTGATTTGATGTGGTTTGGACGCGTGATTGTAATTCTAGAAGTTCATTGTAATTTTCATGCATTTTGGCATCCTATTCATGATTTTAGTGGTTATTTTAGTATTTTGATCGCGCGAGCGAGTTCGTGTTATCTTTTTAGACTTGCGTGGGTGTTTGGTTTGGAGCCTCGGGGCTCGGGTGAGTTTCAGATTGGTTTCAGATTGATTTTGTGGTCCTTAGAGTACTGGTGCTTGTTTCATCGCTTTTGCGAAGCCTGTAAAGTTCGCATTTGCAAACTCTGATCGCATTTGCGATGAAGGCCTAGGCTAGGGTAGAGTCGCTTTTGCAAAATATCGGTTTCCGCATTTGCAACATTTTATCACATTGCGAAGGCATCAGAAATGTTCAAGCTTCGCTTTTGCGAGGGTTCGCCATGTCGCAAATGCGATATATGTAGCTTGTTTATAGCTGAGTATTCCGAGATTTAGCTTTATTTTATCATATGTTGAACCCTAGAATCGGTGGGAGGCAATTTTGTGGAGATATTTCCATACCAAACTATTGGGCAAGTGATTCTAATCGATTTTCAACTATATTTCATGATTTATATTAGATTTAATATCAAATTCATGAGAATCTAAGGGAAAATTTGTAGATTTTGTCAAAGTTTTGAAAAATAAAAATTTGGGATTTGAGAGTCGAATTGGACTCGAATTTGGAAATAAAATACATATATGGACTCGTGGGGCTATGGATAGTAAAGACCTACACATATATGGACTCGAGCGAGCCCAGGGTTGACTTTTATTGACTTTTTGGAAATTGTATAAAGATCATAGCTTTATTAATTGAAATATTTTTCTCTTGCATTGTTTGATATATTTAAGTCGTCTTTGGTTAGATTGAGTCGAACTGAGGCGAATATGTAAAGAAAAAGCTAATTTGAGTATTGATTTGGTCAAATTAAGATATATATCTTGCCTAACTTTGTGTGGGGGAAACTACCCTTTAGAATTTGGGTTAATTGTGCTATTCGCGTTATGTAAAAGTTGTGTACGCAAGGTGACGAGTGGGTATACGGCATATATATGGTATTCGATCAGTTTCGAGTATCTAGACACTTTCCATGCCTTTAATTGAATTGTCATAACATGTGATATCTTTCATCGTTAATCTACTCTTACATGTTCTACTTGACATTGTTAGCACTTGTTCTTCCTCTTACTTGTTATTTTGCTCTTATATGCTTTAGTTGAAGTTGTTGCCTTCCTTATTATCTTGTGACATCTTAATTGTTGAGTTCCTTCCATGAATCCGTGCTTATCTACTACTTGCCTTAACTTTTATACTTGCACGCATTAGTTGTCACGTGCTTCACCTATCCCGTTGCTTTTGTAATATTTGTTGCATTCCTTGATTATTACGTGGTTCCTTTATTTCTGTGTACTTATACCCATTGATAGTAGAAATTCTTATAAATTAAGCTATTGGATTGTTGTTGTTTATTTAAATTATTTATGGATCGGGTTGCACACCGCAACGATTGTGATATGGTAGAATAAGGGAGGAATTGATATTGATATGGTGGGATCGGGTTGCACGCCACAACGGATTATATATGTGATATTTATGGTGGAATAAGGTAGGATTATGATATTGATAAATAATAATACAGTGGGATCGGGTTGCGCGCCGCAACGGATTTTATATATGATTCTTGATATTGATATGGGAAATAAGGGAGGATTATGTGTGTACGGCGAGATCGGATTGCGCGCCGCAACGGATTGTGTGTATTGTACTTGTTGTTGTAGTTGTTGTTATATTTTGTGTGAATCATGCATCCTACGTGAATTGTTGTATTAGTTCAATGTATCAATCTGTGCTCCCGTGGTTACTTGGTAAATTGATTTTCAAGATGAATTTACTATGCGAAGTTACTATCTCATACCCTGTTGAGTTATTGATAACATAACGGTTTTAAATGAAAGAATTTGGGCATTCTTCCTTATGTGACTCTTAAGTTAAACTCGTCGTTTCATTCGGTACTTTACTATTCTTAATAGTTATCATATTTCACTTTAATTGATTTCTTAACTTAAACTTCTTAATCTTTCTGATGCTTGTACTTTACTTCAAATTGTTATTATGTTTTAATTTTACAAATTCTATATTAAATTCAGTAGCTTATCCGCTGTTTTATGTCATTTGAAAATGTTATTTCCTTCACCCAAATAATTTTTAAAATAAACTCATTTTCTCATTGATTTCTTACTTGATTCAAAAATTGTAGTTATACTTTATTCTATATAAATAGATCCCTTAAACATTTTTATTAGCATTTGACACGGATACTATATACATGGTAGCACGTGAATTTTGCCGTGTGAAAGTGATTTAGAAAATATGCGCATAAGTGCCATGTGTGTAAGGTTTGGAAGTTGTGACTTATGATTTAAGATTACGAGGAGTGGTACCTGGGGTAATTCTTATTGAAATTCGTGCATTAAGAATGATTTGATTGATTGAGTTGTCATCAGTTTCCCTTACTTGAATTCATTCATATTTCATCTGTACCCCGACTATGATGTTGCTTAATTACTTGGTTGTTTCTCGTTGCCATTCGTGCTCCCATTATTTTCACTGTTGATTGTAATTTGTGATCCTTTTTCTATTGGCCTTACATTGATATTCTTTCCTTGTTAGCTTTATGTTATATCCTGCACATGTTTACATGTCTGGTAGGTGTCTTGACCTGACCTCGTCACTACTCTACCGAGGTTAGGCTTGATACTTATTGGGTACCGTTGTGGTGTACTCATGCTACACTTCTGCATATTTTTTGTGTAAATCCAGGTTCTTCGAATCGAGTTGGTTTTGAGACTGATGTCTGCGCTGGAGACTTCAAGGTATACTTACTCGACGTTCGCAGGTCTTGAAGTCACCTTCTGTTATATTTTATTTACATTATTTTCTATTATTCTGGAACAATGATGTACTCATTATATATAATTACTTTTAGAAAGGCTTATGACTTGTACTACCGGTTTTGGGGTTATGTAAGTAATGTCGGTTCAGCTTCGTTGTTTCATATAAGATTATTTAAATTTCATTATTTATCAGCATGTGTTAGACTTACCTAGTGTTAAAAATTAGGTGTCATCACAACATGCTACGGTGGAAATTGGGGTCGTGCATGAAGTCCGACAGAACAAACCAGTAGGTCACCAGGTGAACTGGACAAATGGTAAACTGAAAGCTTCTGGGTAACTATTCAAATGATATATGGTGTAACAACACAATATACTGCCGAATAAAGACTAAAGAGTTTAACAACTCGAGGGTTGTTTAATTTAAAACAAGGTTATCCATCAATATTATCCTGTGACTATAGTTAGGATAGATAATCTCATCTTCTGGGATACATAATTTCATGATTATGGTATAATTTTATCTTTAGTTTTAATTAGTATCCACAATCAAATACTGGATAAATTTTGCCTTAATTTTATACTAGAATAGCCTCTAATGTTGCAGGTATAAGATGAAGCATACCTCAAGCCCGATTACATAACTAAGGAGCATCAAACAAGTTTTTTATGAAATCAATTTATATTATGTTATAATAAATGCTTTCTGTAACAATAATTGGTTAGAACAACCAAAACAAAGTTCGGAACAAATGAGGCTGTTACAGAAAAGTTTGATCGCACTAGTCAAATTTGTTAAAATGAGGATATATATAGTGTCAACCTCTTAGGGCTATAATTTATGATTGTAAAATATTTGTTGAGAGTTTTTGGCCAATATTGTCCCTGGTCTTTGAGGGTAAGTCTATTTTGGTCCCTCAAATATAGCCCTGAGTATATTTAGTCCCTTAAGTATGCTAAAGTGGAGCATATTTAGTCTCACTAACATAATATGTTAAAAAACTAATGGTGTTACTCAACTCTGATTAATGAAGCAACTCTTCTGCTCTAAAGCAAAATGTTTTCTCTCCATTTTTTGGATAACGCAAATTATCACTTTAATTCCTCAGTTTTAGATAATGTCTTCTAAAATTTTGACCTTGAAAATATCCCCTTCTGTGCCAGTTTTCAATGAGAAAATGACACTGTATAGCCGCTGTAAAAATAATAGCCGAAATAATATATAAAATTTATGTAAATTATATATATATATTATGTTAATATACAAAAATTATACAAATTTTATATACTTTTTCCGCTACCANCAATATATAAAATTTATGTAAATTATATATATATATATTATGTTAATATACAAAAATTATACAAATTTTATATACTTTTTCCGCTACCAGATGTAAATAGTTTGTGGCACGGGCTAAAAGTGATGATACAACCTGATTATTCGTTTGCTTCAATAATATGCTTAGAAGTGATCCTGACAGCTCTATTTTTTAAAATTTTAACTTTTCTTTTTTTGTAAAAATCAACCGAAATTTTTAAATATATATATATACAAAAAAATATATAAATTTTATACATTTTTTCGGTTATTAGTTTTACAGCGGCTATACAGTCTCATTTTTTCATTGAAAACTAGTACAGAAGGGAATATTTTCAAGGTCAAAATTTTAGAAGACATTATTTAAAAATAGGAATTAAAGTGATAATTTGCGTTATCCATTGAGTTCTGTTTAATGTCCATTAGCGCAGCAGACGAGTAGACGTAGTTGCACTCCTATTTGGATGGTTGATTGTCATTTCTTGGTGTCGAGACAAAACCCACAAGAAGATATTTTTTTAACTTTGACATTTAGAGGTACACTGGTAAGGAGGCACGGGCCAAACATGAACAAAGTCGTAAACTTCTTAGAGTTATAGTTCTTACATTTTGTTACTTTCTGAAATAACTTCAACATTATGAAATCCAGCAAAGTCGTTGTATCATCAA
This sequence comes from Nicotiana otophora, assembly GCA_000715115.1. Taxonomy (NCBI): domain Eukaryota; kingdom Viridiplantae; phylum Streptophyta; class Magnoliopsida; order Solanales; family Solanaceae; genus Nicotiana; species Nicotiana otophora. The sequence goes on from AWOL01S0143641.1 coordinate 9,402, forward strand.
GAACAATGGCAAATTATGCTTAAGAAAAAAACATCAACATCAACTTGCCAATTTTATTCTAGACATTTCTCTTTGTATAAGCTTTTGGTCAACAATTTCCTGTAATTCAGCAAAAATAAATATCTCGTTCTATCCAAGATGACTATGTGCAAGGAACCAAGGATAGTGGATCATAATGGTCAGCAAGCAGCTCGTGCAGATTTTGGCGCCAAATGTGACTTCTTCCACACTCTTGAGCAGTAAACAATATAGGAACTAAATTCCAAGCAAGGGAATGTATACTAAGAGAAAACTAACAATCACACAATACAGTAGAAGTTAGGTAGTCGTACAATCACAAAATTATTAAGTTGAATATAAAAGAAACAACAACAAATGCCAACATGGATATTAAAAGCATGAATGACTTGAAAAAAATTCTCATTTCACCATACTAAATATTAAATAAATCTTGCATCATTCATATACATCTTTCTGATATTAAACATAAAGAAGGAATGCCTACAGATTGTTTAACAATTATTTACGCTTTTTTATCTTTGCTGAAAAAGTTTTGAAAGCCTTAACTGCTTCACTTGTAAGACTGAAGCTTTACAATAAAAAAGAATTTTTTGGAAACCTAATTTCAGTTTGTTCCTAACTTATCCAAGTAATTTAGCCTCCAGAAAAACTTTACCCCGTGCAATCATCTTTAATTTATTTTTCAGTTAGCCATAAATAATACTTTAACTTATTTTTCAGTTAGCTATATATAATACTTTAACTTATTTTTCAGTTAGCTATATATAATACTTTAACTTATTTTATTCAACTTTTAAGCCATCGCAAAAATTGACAGAAAACTGAAAGTAAGAAAGAGTCTCAGTACATAAAAAGTATATACACACGTAATTTTTCAAAATAGGTGGAGTAATGATTGGTAAGAAATTAGCTTTTTCTATTCCATATCCTGTATAAGAAATTGAAGATATTACCAAAATAGAATAGGTACTGTTCATAGCTTCTAATGTTAAAATAATGTTTTCTTCTAAACATCCTCTTCTACACAAGATAGCCAAACTTTGACAAAAATTGTGGACTTTCAAACATTCAATAAGGTTCACCGAAATTAAAAGCTCTTACCAGCTTACCAACGCGCATCTAATGCTATAGATAAAATACATATTACCTCTATATATTTCAGAGTTTCATCTAACATGAGTACATACATCAATAGTGTCCACTTCCACTCGATGCCAAAGGCAAAACTTTCATCGGCACCTTGGGAGGTGAACTCTTGATGAATGTAAAATGAGAGGGTATAGAAAAAAAGGAAATGAGTAAACTTCCATCATTCTTCTCCTTCAAAATACCATGCGCCGCACCTAAATGATTGATATACTAAACAAGAGGAGAAACAACTTAAAGAAACTACCGTACAAAAGAGTTACTTAATGAGAGGATAGCTTAACTACAACATGAACTAAGAATCGTAACTCTACAGGCAGATGTTACTTTAAGTTCCAAACTCTCACTCACAAAGACCAAATGGGAGAACAAACAATATAAGAGCTTATGCCAAACATAACATTGACAAGCTATCTTCTTTGTGCAGAAAAGATACAAGACATGGATGATTTAGTTCAATTTGTAGTCGTCTTGAAAACAAATGCTAATTATTTAATATATTTGGTCTCAAAGTATTCCTCACAGGTTCCCCAATTATTGCCACCCCTAAAATTAGGATAGATTCGCTTAGGAATAAATAAATGAAAAGGTATGTATTGACTTGAATAAAATTAATGGCTTTCAAAGCAAGATTTATCTAAAAAATAATTAATGTGCGTTGAATTTAACTTAGTGCAAACAACATTAGCAATTGTTAAACTTACCCAATTTTATATATTGTCGTCTCTCTTACACACCAAGAAATTTCAAGACCCACTAAAATTAGCTAGAAAGAAAGTGATTTCTAAAATATATGACTGGTCATTTCCTTGTTATCAAGTGGTGTATTCATTAGCTTATTTGATTTGATCAAGATGCTAAATTGTTTGTGAATCCTACTTATT
>AWOL01S0143683.1:0-10231 GCA_000715115.1 Nicotiana otophora
CAGTCTGGAGGACTTGAGCCCAGGTTTAGACCGCAGCTTAGGCTTGGTAGCTTCAGTTGTAACATGTACATTTGGACTCATATGTCCGGTAGTGTCCCTACGAGTGGAATTTGTGGCTCGATGAGCTGTGGAATAACTTTGTGATGAGTATGATGTAACTGCGGGATGTGTTAAGACGATTTGAATGTTCTTTTATTCCAGCTCAGTATATGATTTTGAGACTGTGCACGGGTTGTTATGATGGCTATGCGTTGTTATCGCACAATATTGGTGTAATGGTAAGGTGCTCGTTATGTGTTGAGGNTATTTATATCTACAGATTATATGAACAGGAACTGTATAGAAATTGATTTTACATTAAACTACCAGATTTGATACCATGTCTATTCTTTGCCGAAATTACTAGAAATGAACCATAATTGTGTAGCTCGTTTCTATCTTCAGTTCTTTATTTATTATTGTTACTTGCTGAGTTGGTTGTACTCATACTACACCCTACACTTCGTGTGCAGATCAAGGTATGCCCGGACATAGCAGGTGTTGATCCTTTCGCGCAGTTGATTTTCAGGAGATTTTGAGGTAGCTGTCGTGTTCCGCAGACCTTGTATCTCCTTCTCTATCTCCTTGTTTACTGTATTTGGTCTCAGACTATTATAGACCATATTTTCCATACTTTTATTCATATTAGATGCTCATGTACTCAGTGACACCGGGTTTTGGGAGTATTTATATTTGTACTTGTGAGATTTTCTTCCGCTGAAATTAATCATTATGTTTTCGTATTTAAAAGATATGTGGTTTATTGAGATTGTCGGTTTGCCTAGTATTGATATAGGCGACATCACGACGGGCTAGGTTTTTGGTCGTGACAAGTTGGTATCAGAGCTTAGGTTACGTAGGTCTCACGAGTTATGAGCAGGTTTAGTAGAGTCTTGCAGATCGGTACGGAGATGTCTGTACTTATCTTCGAGAGGCTGCAGAACACTTAGGAAAATTTCCTTTCTTGTATTCTATCATGCGGAATTGATTCAGCTAGAAACATAACTCTTTGAATTCCTTTCACGCATTTTGTATGCATACATGAGCGATCGGTATCAGTTGTGCATCGCCAGGGTATGATTCTACGAACGATGTTTGAGATGTATATTCCATGTTTTGGTGATTGGCCAGTCTGGAGGACTTGAGCCCAGGTTTAGACCGCAGCTTAGGCTTGGTAGCTTCAGTTGTAACATGTACATTTGGACTCATATGTCCGGTAGTGTCCCTACGAGTGGAATTTGTGGCTCGATGAGCTGTGGAATAACTTTGTGATGAGTATGATGTAACTGCGGGATGTGTTAAGACGATTTGAATGTTCTTTTATTCCAGCTCAGTATATGATTTTGAGACTGTGCACGGGTTGTTATGATGGCTATGCGTTGTTATCGCACAATATTGGTGTAATGGTAAGGTGCTCGTTATGTGTTGAGGCGGTGAATGGCTCGAAGAGAGGATTTATTAGTACATGATTAAGGGGTTCAACAATTAATTCAAGCGGAGGAAAGGAAGTCGGACTATAGATATCCAAGTTGGTTGTTAAAGTTATAAGACTTGGTATTTGCGAGCATGGTCGAATTTTCATTGTGATGTTGTATCGCCATCCTTGTTTAAACGCATTATGGTCCTTCGGTGTTACAGTCTTCCTGGATTTTGCCTTCGAGGAAGGGTGTTATGAAATGATGCATGCGAGGCGGTTGCCAGAGATAGCTGTGTGCAGAGGTTTAGAATCGAATGGGTATTTCTAATATTGATGACTCAATAAAGATTATCTTCGTAGAGGCTTAGAGTCGGTAACCATTTATTGGTTTAGGTGCGATAGAGATGCATTTTGATTTGATGCAACAGTTGGGCAGCAAAGTGTGAGGGAAGACATGACGGGAAGTGTTTCACAGTGGTTGAAGTACTAACAGGTCAAGTAGGAGAAGTAGAGGTTGAGATGTTGCTTAAAGGAGATGGTCTAACCGAAGTAAGAGTGGCAGATTAGCATATGAATTATGTGGTGGGGTAGTCGCGTGCCTTGAGAAAGTGTAGAACGATTTGGAATCGTGATAGAATGTGATTTGGCCTACGGACTTTATTTAGAGTGAGGGTTACTGTACGAAGAAAGATTGAATATGGCAGAAAGGATTTTGTTTGAAATAAAAAGGGATGTGAAGATCTAATTATTGTTTCAGGCGCAATATGACTTGAGTTCGGAAGGTATTATTCAACTTTCAGTTGATATCAAAAGGGAAAGTGCAGACTTATACAAATGGTGGGTGAGCATTAGCTCAGGAGAATTTGCTGATTACGTAGTTGTTGCACCCAGTGCAGCGTCGCTGGAAGATGACGGTAAGGAATTCCACAGGTGGGTTATCTCCTGTGAGTGGTTAGCGGTGGTGTGATGTTGATGAAACTTTTGGAAGGAATATTACTTGCTACCTGGTAAGAGGTCGAGTGTGTGACTGTACATGGTGATTCAGAATGTTCATGAAAAGCTTAACAAAAGACTTCGAGAAGTTTGGCGGGTTAACGGTGCGAGATCTTGGTAATTGAGAAGGAGAACTCCTTGCGGGTTCTAATTTTATATAATTGCAGCTTAAGGCTAAATGGGGGAGCCTGCTATTGACAATTTGATTTCATGGTTATGTGTTAAAGTTTTGTTTTGGTCGGAGGCATACTTGCAGATCAGTTGTGACTCGCAGAGAGGGAGATCGAGGATGACCCCGAGTAAGGAAATTTCTAAATATGGGTTATAAGGCACTTTATAGGAATATGAAAAGTTTGGAATGATTAAGTTGTTATTTTGAAGGATGTAGTGCATACGAAGTATGAATCTGGTTGGTCGTGTTAAGGCAGGGTTACTTATTTGAGTGTTGACTTTGTTAAAGGAGCATATGTATTTCAGCCTATTTAGGGCGGAGTAAATTAGATTTGAGCAGAATGGATGACTATCAAGAGGGTTCTAATGGATTCAAAATATATATGTGGAAATTGAAATATTTTCGAATTTGTATATCACTAGAATCAGTTACTTACATTGGATGGTATCGGGACGTGCGGTAATTCTGTTTGACTATAGATTCTACATTTCAGTATAAGAAAGGAAAGAGGAACAATTTTTAAATTCGCATAAGGTATTTTTAGAGTGGGTGTTTTGGTTGTGGTATTTATAGGGGTAATTATGATGTGGTGAGACTCTACAGATGTTTTGGTGGCAATATTCTTGGGTTTGGTGACCTACGTGGTTTGGTCAAGTTAAAGAAATTTGGTTCTAATAGCTTGGTTAGGTGCAGATGGATTTCAAAGTGTTCTTGATGGTTTCTACCATGGTTTGAACCAGATACTTTCTACTGGTGTGGGAAACGTATTGTGTATTGTGATTTCCTCCTAGAAGGAAGCAAGAGGAAGGTTTCTAATTAACCAGGTATGTAATTTGCTGGTGACTCATAGTTGATAATAGGATTCTTGTGCTTGTCACATGATGGCATAATAGATGTGGTATGTTGTGCGGGATTAGGATTTACATGTACAAGGTAACAGTTCAGACTTGAAGAGAAGGTAACGAATGTTGGACAATATGGTCAGTTTGAAATATTTTGATAAATGTTATAACTGCTCGGTAATTTCTGATAAGAGTGCGCATTTCAGAAGGCGCATTGTGTTTTGACTTATGGATGTTCATCAGTATTGCAGTACTCACCTGGTTGATAGACTGCTGATATTCAAATTATTGCTATGTGGCACAGAAGAATTATGAAAGTATTCCTCATGGGATTATCGTGAATGGAAGATGTGTTAGTCATTTTAGTGTTGGAGTTGGGATCAGTTACGGTGTTTCATGTGTTCGATGAATTTGGAGACTGGGAATTCTCAGAAGTATATTGTTTTGGGGTTGCAACCCTATTTGAGGTGACTATTTTATTTAAAACTCGGTGGAGGCACTAGTTGCGTTAATTATTTGTGATAGCTATGCGCTATGAGTGCGCATATATGTGAGATTTGAGCCCATGTGCGGTCAATAGAACAAGTATTCATACTCAGAAGAATGTTGAGGCTATTATATGCCTAGAGTTGACTGTTAAGCGTAAAGTTATAACGTTTTATGTATTCGTACCTTTGTTTAGAACTATCTGGGCTATACTTGAGGTTACAAAGAAGATGATTCCCTAAATAAACGAGATAAAAAAATCCGATTTGAAGTGTGATAGCAGACTTTGCACGTGCTTACACTATGGCGTGTTATTTCTACCAATCCAGGAGCATGGCAATCTTATTTCATTATCATATACAAGTGTACTTATTTAATTACTCCTGTATGATATGCTAGGACTGGAGGCATGTGACCATGCCAGGCAATTCATATTATTGGCATGTGAGTTGTCTGTGCCGTGTGTGGGAATTCTATTTCTATAATAATTTATCTCATCTATTAATTTCCTTCCTCTACAATTGTGCACATGTACCTACGGTTATCCTCTTCACAAAATTTGAGGAGTTGGTTGTAATATTGCGGTTGTGGTGGTGCTTATTGAACTTGCAATACAGTTCTCTTCCTTGAGACATCNGGTATTCATACTCAGAAGAATGTTGAGGCTATTATATGCCTAGAGTGACTGTTAAGCGTAAAGTTATAACGTTTTATGTATTCGTACCTTTGTTTAGAACTATCTGGGCTATACTTGAGGTTACAAAGAAGATGATTCCCTAAATAAACGAGATAAAAAAATTCGATTTGAAGTGTGATAGCAGACTTTGCACGTGCTTACACTATGGCGTGTTATTTCTACCAATCCAGGAGCATGGAAATCTTATTTCATTATCATATACAAGTGTACTTATTTAATTACTCCTGTATGATATGCTAGGACTGGAGGCATGTGACCATGCCAGGCAATTCATATTATTGGCATGTGAGTTGTCTGTGCCGTGTGTGGGAATTCTATTTCTATAATAATTTATCTCATCTATTAATTTCCTTCCTCTACAATTGTGCACATGTACCTACGGTTATCCTCTTCACAAAATTTGAGGAGTTGGTTGTAATATTGCGGTTGTGGTGGTGCTTNCTACATTTCAGTATAAGAAAGGAAAGAGGAACAATTTTTAAATTCGCATAAGGTATTTTTAGAGTGGGTGTTTTGGTTGTGGTATTTATAGGGGTAATTATGATGTGGTGAGACTCTACAGATGTTTTGGTGGCAATATTCTTGGGTTTGGTGACCTACGTGGTTTGGTCAAGTTAAAGAAATTTGGTTCTAATAGCTTGGTTAGGTGCAGATGGATTTCAAAGTGTTCTTGATGGTTTCTACCATGGTTTGAACCAGATACTTTCTACTGGTGTGGGAAACGTATTGTGTATTGTGATTTCCTCCTAGAAGGAAGCAAGAGGAAGGTTTCTAATTAACCAGGTATGTAATTTGCTGGTGACTCATAGTTGATAATAGGATTCTTGTGCTTGTCACATGATGGCATAATAGATGTGGTATGTTGTGCGGGATTAGGATTTACATGTACAAGGTAACAGTTCAGACTTGAAGAGAAGGTAACGAATGTTGGACAATATGGTCAGTTTGAAATATTTTGATAAATGTTATAACTGCTCGGTAATTTCTGATAAGAGTGCGCATTTCAGAAGGCGCATTGTGTTTTGACTTATGGATGTTCATCAGTATTGCAGTACTCACCTGGTTGATAGACTGCTGATATTCAAATTATTGCTATGTGGCACAGAAGAATTATGAAAGTATTCCTCATGGGATTATCGTGAATGGAAGATGTGTTAGTCATTTTAGTGTTGGAGTTGGGATCAGTTACGGTGTTTCATGTGTTCGATGAATTTGGAGACTGGGAATTCTCAGAAGTATATTGTTTTGGGGTTGCAACCCTATTTGAGGTGACTATTTTATTTAAAACTCGGTGGAGGCACTAGTTGCGTTAATTATTTGTGATAGCTATGCGCTATGAGTGCGCATATATGTGAGATTTGAGCCCATGTGCGGTCAATAGAACAAGTATTCATACTCAGAAGAATGTTGAGGCTATTATATGCCTAGAGTTGACTGTTAAGCGTAAAGTTATAACGTTTTATGTATTCGTACCTTTGTTTAGAACTATCTGGGCTATACTTGAGGTTACAAAGAAGATGATTCCCTAAATAAACGAGATAAAAAAATTCGATTTGAAGTGTGATAGCAGACTTTGCACGTGCTTACACTATGGCGTGTTATTTCTACCAATCCAGGAGCATGGAAATCTTATTTCATTATCATATACAAGTGTACTTATTTAATTGCTCCTGTATGATATGCTAGGACTGGAGGCATGTGACCATGCCAGGCAATTCATATTATTGGCATGTGAGTTGTCTGTGCCGTGTGTGGGAATTCTATTTCTATAATAATTTATCTCATCTATTAATTTCCTTCCTCTACAATTGTGCACATGTACCTACGGTTATCCTCTTCACAAAATTTGAGGAGTTGGTTGTAATATTGCGGTTGTGGTGGTGCTTATTGAACTTGCAATACAGTTCTCTTCCTTGAGACATCTCCCATATTTGGGTACACAGATTGCACAGTTGTGGCTTGAGTTATATTGATGTGGCGTGCCTGTGGGATAGTTGTGTTTAATAATAGAAGGTCATTGGACCTAGAATGGGTACTATCATGCTTGATTATGGTATATTCGGGAGGATAATATTGAAAGTAGGATTAAGAGAGGATTATGGTTATGGCTGGATACAACTTGTTCAAGCCTATACAGTGAGTAGATGTGAGGTTCGGGTCTTGAAAAGAATTCTGGATGTTAGAAATTTGGCTCCATGGTTTTTGGGCTAAGGTTAAATTAATGATTTTCAGTTATTTTGTATCGTCAGGCCTATATAGAATAGGGGACGTGAGATCACCCCTGGGTATGTGCGTGGTAAGGTGGAATAGAGATTTGAAGGTTAAGAATAACCCTTGGCACGTTCGAGGACGAACGTATGTTTAAGTGGGGGAGAATGTAACGACCCGACTGGTCGTTTTGAGTATTACAGCCTCGTTCCCTCATTTACTACTTAATTTATGCTTCGCAGCCGTTTTAAGACTTACCGGGTTAGTTGGTTCGGATCCGAAAGGAATTCGGAGTGAAATGAGACACTTAGTCTCATAATTGAAAAAATAAGTAAGAAAAGTGGACCGGATATGGACCTATATGTAAACGATCTCGGATTCGAATTCTGATAATTCCAATAGCTCTGTATGGTGATTTTGGACTTAGAAGCGTGTCCGGAAGAATTTTTGGAGGTCCATAGAGGAATTAGACTTGAAATGCCGAAAGTTGAATTTTTGGGAAGTTTGACCGAGGGGTTGACTTTTTGATATCGGGGTCAAAATCCGATTCTGAAATTTTAATAGGTATGTTATGTTATTTATGACTTGTGTGCAAAATTTGAGGTCAATCGAACGTGATTTGATAGGTTTCGGCGTTATTTGTAGAAATTAGAAATTTCAAAGTTCAATAGGCTTGAATTGGGGTGTAATTCATGGTTTTAGCATTGTTTAAGGTGATTTGAGAATTCGACTAAGTTCGTATGATGATTTAGGACTTGTTGGTATATTTGGTTGAGGTCTCGAGGGCCTCGGATGAGTTTCAGATGGTCAACGAATTAATAAATTGAACTACAACAGCTGCTGCAAGTTTCTTCTGTTGGAAATTTCTTCTTCCAGATTCGAGCCCTGAAATCTCTTAGAATCGAGCCCAAAACCTGCCAGAATCGAGCCCAAGGACGAGGGTCACGATTGAAGCCATTATCGAGCCCAGGGTCGAGGGCCACAATCGAAGACAGGGTCGAAGCCACGATCGAGGCCCAGGATCGAGGGCTAGGATCGAGGCCTAGGATCGAGGACCTCGATCGAAGGCTAAGGTCGAGGAAGAACCGAGTTTGTCTGGGCAGAATTATAAAAATAGGGACTTCGTCCCATTCACCATTTTTGACAAATTGGAGATTGATGAGAGGCGATTTGTGATATATTTTCAAGGAAAACTTGAGGTAAGTCCCTTGTAATCATTTCTACTCCATAATATTGAATTATCATCGAATATTCCGACTAGATTACATGATTTTAAGGTGTAAATCGGAGATTGGAACTTAAAAAATTGGAAATATGATTTGTAGATTTGAGGGTCGAATTGAGGTTAGAATTTGGTAAAATTGGTATGGTTAGACTCGTGGTTGAATGGACTTACAGATTTTATAACTTTTGTCGAGTTCCGAGACGGGGCACCACGGGCGATTTTTAAGCTAAAATTCGGATTTTATGGAAATTAGCATTTTCTTATGGAATTAATTTCAATAAAGTTTATTGAGTGAAACGAATTATTTGTGACTAGATTCGAGGCATTTGGAGGCCGATTTGCGAGGCAAATGCATAGCAGAGTAAAGAATTTCACGCTTTGAGGTAAGTAACAGTTTTAAATCTAGTCCTGAGGGTATTAACCCCCGGATTTTGGTATTATGTGATTATTTTAGAGATGACACACTTGCTAGGTGACGGGCGTGTGGGCGTGCACCGAGGGGATTGTGACTTGGTCCGTCCCAGAAAACTGTAAAGTCGAATAATTTGTTGTTAGCTATATGCTCTCTATGTGTTGATAAAAATTTGACTGTAAATCGTGTTAGAAATTATGCTTAGGCTATGTAATAGTACTGTTGGGACCCACAAATGTCGTGTACTTATTGAATTACCTGCTAAATGCTATATGTACTTAGCCTCAGCTTTTACTTGAACATTTTATCTCAGTCTCTGTTGTTATTATTGATACATCATATCATTGTTGTTTGGCCGATTTCATGATTATTAAGCGCCCGAGAGACTGGAGAGATTTATGACTGAGTGAGGTCGAGGGCCTGATTGTGAGATATTGATACTATAGCACGTGAGTTATCCATGTAGCATGTGAGTTGGCTGTGCAGATTCTTATATTATACTATAGCACGTGAGTTTGCCATGCAACACGTGAGTTGGCCGTGTGGATCCTTATATTATACTATAGCACGTGAGTTGGCCGTGCAGCACGTGAGTTGGTCGTGCGGATCCAGATAGTTATATTATGGCACGTGAGTTGTCTGTACAGCACGTGAGTTGTCCGTGTAAATTATAGCGCTTGGGCTGTAGGAGCCCCTCCGGAGTCTGTACACCCCCAGTGAACGCAGGTACCCATTGAGAGGGAGTGATTAGGGCTGGGAGCCCAGTAAGTGATTGTTGTCCTCAGAGGTTGTACTTGATTTCCATTTATTGTTGCACTTAGTTGCTATCTGTCATTGCTTTGAAATCTCTTATTTTTATCTACGGATTACATGAACAGGAACTGTATAGAAATTGATTTGACATTAAACTACCAGATTTGATAGTATGTCTATTCTTTGCTGGAATTACTGGAAATGAACCATAACTGTATAGCTCGTTTCTACCTTCAGTTCCTTATTTATTATTGTTACTTGCTGTGTTGGTTATACTCATACTACACCCTGCACTTCGTGTGCAGATCCAGGTGTTCCCGGACATAGCGGGTGTTGATTCTTTCGCGCAGTTGATTTTTAGGAGATTTTGAGGTAGCTGTCGTGTTCTGCAGACCTTGTCTCTCCTTATCTATCTCCTTATTTACTGTATTTGGTCTCGGACTATTATAGACCATATTTTACAGACTTATATTCATATTAGATGCTCATGTACTCAGTGACACCAAGTTTTGGGAGTATTTATATTTGTACTTGTGAGATTTTCTTCCGCTGAAATTAATCATTATGTTTTCGTATTTAAAAGATATGTGGTGTATTCAGATTGTCGGCTTGCCTAGTATTGAGATAGGCGCCATCACGACGGGCTAGGTTTTGGGTCGTGACACAATGTAATAAGCTCGCGGCCTTGCAAGTGTCAGAGGGTCCTCCCTAGGTACTACAATGAAAGATTAGCTGAGGAAATAAGGAAGAAGGCTTCAACCTAAGCATAGTAACTTGAAGAAGGAATTGTCATGTAAAACCAGTCTCACTACAAAATCGTACGCACTCTAAAAGAAAGTGGCACCTACCATGGCGAATGAACGGGGAGTAAAACCAAAAGTAATTTTCGAGACTATATGAGTTGCACAAAAATTTTGGCATGCATGGGAACTAAGATAAGCTAAGTATGCACACAAAAATGGGGCAAAAAGATCTGGAAAAGTAATT
>AWOL01S0143707.1:7106-20817 GCA_000715115.1 Nicotiana otophora
GGGGGGGGGGGGGGAAGGGATTCATGTAAACCATGTCTTATTCTTCGTCCTCACGAAAGATGTTCATGTTAGAATATACTATAAATCATGTTATAGTATTCTTTATGAAACAATTATTTATTCATTTATTCAATTCAATACAGTTTTATTTTAAATAGATCATGTATTTGTTTGTGTGTCCATTGCTTATATAGTAGATGATTTAGTGTATAAAGTAGTGCTATTAATGGTCTTTTTATTGTTGACTCTATTCCTAAACCGTTACAACCTAAAGAACTAAATTATATTGATTTACCAAATAAGAGAAAACGTTCTTCTGAATTGAGTGAAACATATTTATGGCACTTGCGTTTGGGTCATATAAATCTAAACAAAATTTCAAGGTTGGTCAAGGATGGACCTTTTAAGTTCATTAAAAGTGGAGGCACTACCAACTTGTGAATCTTGTTTAGAAGGAAAAATGACAAAACGAAATTTTCCCTCAAAAGAAAATCGAGCAAGTGATAAATTAGCATTAATTCATTGTGATTTGTGTGGTCCAATGAATGTCCAAGCAAAAGGTGGTTTTGAGTACTTTGTGACTTTCATAGATAATTACTCAAAGTATGGATATATTTACTTGTTGCGTCGAAAGTCTGAATGTTTTGAAAAGTTCAAAAAATTTAAGACAGAGACGGAAAAGCGACATAATAAATATATCAAGACACTACGATCTGATCGTGATGGGGAGTACCTCTCTGCGGTATTCATTAGTTACTTATCACAATGTGGAATTACCTCTCAATTATCTGCACCTGGAACTCCACAATAGAATGGTGTAGCTGAAAGAAGAAATAGGACTCTTATGGAAATGGTTAGATCAATGATGAGTTATTCCAGTTTGCCTTCATCCTTTTGGGGACATGCCTTAGAAACAATAAATTATGTTCTGAATTTAGTTCCTTCAAAGTCAGTACCTTTGACTGCTACAGAATTATGGACTGGGTGCAAGCCTAGTCTTCATTATATTTGAGTTTGGGGTTGTCCGACACATGTGCTAAAAGAGAAAATAGATAAATTGGAGGCGAGAACGGATGTATGCGTGTTTGTGGGTTATCCAAAAGGGACGAAATGTGGTTTATTCTATTGTCCTAAAGACAAAAAGGTAATTGTTAGCACAATTGCCAAGTTTCTTGAAGAGGACTATTTGATGAACTATGTTCCTAGAAGTAAACTTGTTTTACAGGAACTTAGAAAGGAATGGAAACTCAGTCATCTAAAAAACAAAACGACCAGATGCAAACCCCGGAAGTCGATTTTGACATAACATTGTATTTTAGTAGTGGGAGAAATATCAATAGACTTGATGTCCCGCAAGAACAAGTGCCCGAAATCATACTATCACAAAGTAGTGGGAGTTATGTTGAGCAGACTGCACAACAGGAAGAAGTCATTGATATCCCTGTGGATAACATGGAGACTTAGGTTCCTAATAATGATGTGGTTCAACCACAAGATCATAATGGTATAGTTGCAACTGATGTAGTGCGTACTCGTAGTGGGAGAGAAATAAGACAGCCAGTTAATTATACGCTCTTGGGAGAATCATATGATAGGATCCCTGAGGAGCCAACTTTCGAACCTGTCAATTACGACCAAGCACTATACGATAAAGATCCTGATAAGCGGTTTGCTGTAATGAAATCAGAGATGGAGTCTATGTATTCTAATCAAGTCTGGGATATTGTAGAACAACCTAATGGGGTTAAACCCATTGGATGCAAATGGATCTGTAACAAAAAGAGAGGTGTAGACGGAAAAGTGCAAACTTTTAAAGCAAGGCTTGTAGCGAAAGGGTTTACTCAGAAAGAAGGGATCGATTATGAGGAAACCTTCTCGCCGGTAACCATGCTTAAGTCTATTAGGATTCTCTTATCCATTGCCGCTCATTATGATTATGAGATTTGGCAAATGGATATCAAGACAACTTTCCTTAATGGAAGTCTTGATGAGTGCATCTACATGATGTAACCAGACAGTTTCGTGAAAAGTGGCAAGGAACACATGTTGTGTAAGCTTAAAAGGTCCATTTATGGGCTGAAAGAGGCATCTAGGGCATGGAACACTTGTTTTGATAAGGCGATTAAAACTTTTGGTTTTGATTAGTGTATTAACGAGTCTTGTGTATACAAGAAGTGGGATGCGGATTGTGATGCCCCAAAGATCTTCTATAAATTTAATAATTTATTCTGTATTCTAAGACCTCGAAAAGCACTATTCATCATTCCTCGACTTGCGTTCGCAGTCCGTAAAAGTTTTCGGAAAGTTTTTATATAAAAAATTGACGAAAATGTGAAATAGAGCCTTAAAACTCAACTGAGTTGACTTTGGTTAATATTTTGAACAAACGTACTCGGATCAGTGTTTTGACAGTTGGTATTAGAGTACTAGGTTACATAGGTCTCACGAGTCACGAGCATACTTGGTAGAGTCTGAAGGATCAGTATGGAGACGTCTGTACTTATCTTTCAAAGGCTATAAAGTTTAGGAACAATATCACTTTTTTTTATCCTGTCGTGCGATTTTATTCTATCATCGATAATTGAACCATTCTATTCTTATTCTCTCGCAGATGGCGAGAACACATAATACATCTATCGACGGATAGGGACCAGAGCCCCCAGTGGCAACAATGGCTAGGGGTAGAGGTCGAGGCCGAGGTCGAGGCAGAGATAAAGCTCAGTCTAGAGCTCGAGCAACCGCACCTGTTGTTGAACCTCAGGTGGATCTTCAGGAGGAGGTTCCAGTTCAGACTGTACCAGTTGAACCAGTTCAGGTCCCGGAAGGATTCATAGCTACTATAGTGCTTCAGGATGCTCTAGTCCGTTTGATAAGTCTTATGGAGGGTATGGACCAGAATGGTACATTTCCAGTGGCACCAGCCGTCTCACAGGCTGGGGGAGGAGCACAAACTCCCACTACTCCCGCTCCGGAGCAGATGGCTCCCCAGAATCAGGCTCCAGCATCCCCGCTAGTTAGGGTAGTTCAGCCAGTTGTTGCGGCACAGGCCGGTGATAGGCCCGCCATGTCTTCTTAGGCCTTCTTGAGAATGGATAAGTTTACTAAGCTCTTTCCAGTTCACTTCAGTGGGACACTTTTTGAGGACCCACAGGATTATCTTGATCGCTGTCACGAGGTGCTGCAGAACATGGGTATAGTTGAGACCAATGGGGTTGATTTTACTGTATTTCAGATGACGGGTTCCGCCAAGAGGTAGTGGAGAGATTATACATTGACCAGACCAGTTGGATTGCTTGCATTGACCTAGGAACAGTTCTCACGGCTATTTCTAGAGAAGTTCTTCCCTATCACATTGAGAGAGGATTACCTCAGGCAATTTGAGCGTCTACAGTAGGGCAGTATGACTGTTACTCAGTATGAATCCCGTTTTGTGGATTTAGCCCATCGTGCTCTCCTTTTACTACCTACTGAGGGAGAGAGAGTGAGGAGGTTTATTGAGGGACTCACTCACTCTATCAGGCTTCAGATGGCCAAGGAGACTGGAAGTGAGATTTCCTTTCAGGCAGCTGCTAATGTCGCGAGGAGGATCGAGATGGTTCTTGCACAGGAGAGAGGGAAGAGGTCTGATAAGAGGCCTCGTCAGTTCGGTGGTTTCAGTGGTGTCTTATCTAGAGGCAGGGGTAATTTTGGTAGGGGTCATCCTCCCAGGCCGTTTTATTCAGCACTTCAGGCATCTCCCGGTGCTTCAGGGAGTCACGGTCCTATTATGCCTTACTCTAGGCAGCCAGCATTTAGTGCACATTTAGCTTTTATCATTGCACCACCACTCCAGAGTCACTATAGCAGTTATCCGGCCCGTTTAGGTCAGCTTGCTTCAGCAGCCACGACATCAGGATGGGTGTTATGAGTGTGGGAACATTTGTCACATTAGAAGATATTGCCCTAGGTTGTCGAGTAACAGATCTAGGCAGGATTCTCGTGCCATCATACCGGCACCGATTGCTTCACCGCCTACTCAGCCAGCTAGAGGTAGGGGTCAGGCAGCTAGAGGTGGAGGTCAGGCCATTAGAAGTAGAGGTCAGACCGTTAGGGGTGGAGGCCAGCCAATTAGAGGCTGTCCCAGAGACGCAGTTCAGAGTGGTGGAGCCCAACCCCGATTTTATGCTTTTTCAGCTAGGCCTGAGGCGGAGTCATCCGATGCCGTGATCACATATATTATTCCAGTTTTCCATAGAGATGCTTCAGTTCTATTTGACCCAGGATCTACTTATTCCTACGTATCCTCCTATTTTGCTTCATATTTGGTTGTGCCTCATGATTCTCTGTGTGCTTCTGTATGTCTATCTACACCAGTGGGAGACTTTGTTGTAGTAAACCATGTTTATCGTTCGTGTGTGGTTACTATTGGTAGTCTTGAGACTAGCGTGGATCTTTTACTTCTTGATATAGTAGATTTTGATGTCATCTTGGGTATGGATTGACTGTCACCTTATCATTCTATATTGGATTGTTATGCCAAGACGGTGACCCTAGCCATGCCGGGGTTACCTCGGTTAGAGTGGAAAGGAATTCCTGATCATTCTACCAACCGGGTTATTTCTTATATGAAGGCTCGGTGTATGGTCGAGAAAGGGTGTCTAGATTATTTGGCTTATATTTGCGATTCCAATGTGGATGTTCCTTCTATGGACTCAGTACCAGTTATTCGTGAATTTCCAGAAGTATTTCCTGCAGATTTGCCGGGGATGCCACCTGACAGAGATATTGACTTCTGTATTGATTTAGCTTCGGGCACTCAGCCCATTTCTATCCCACCATACTGTATGGCCCCGCCGTAGTTGAAAGAATTGAAGGAGCAGTTACAAGAATTGCTTGATCAGGGATTCATTAGACCCAGTGTCTCGCCCTGGGGTGCACCAGTATTATTTGTAAAGAAGAAAGATGGTTCAATACGAACGTGTATAGATTATCGGCAGTTGAACAAGGCTACTATCAAGAACAAGTATCCACTGCCAAGAATTGATGACTTATTCGATCAACTTCAGGATGCCAAGGTGCTTTCAAAGATTGACTTGAGGTCTGGTTAACATCAGTTGAAGATTAGGGCATCTGATGTCCCTAAGACAGCTTTTCGGACTCGGTATGGGTATTACGAATTCCTAGTGATGTCATTTGGGTTAACAAATGCCCCAGCATCATTTATGGATTTGATGAATCGAGTGTTCAAGCTCTATTTGGATTCTTTTGTGGTCGTATTCATTGATGATATCTTGATTTATTCCAGCAGTCGAGAGGAGCATGAGCAGCATCTTCGGAGTGTGCTTCAGACTTTGAAGAATAATCAGTTATATGCTAAATTTTCAAAATGCGAGTTTTGGTTAAACTCAGTCGCCTTTTTGGGACATGTTGTATCGGCAGAAGGCATAAAGGTAGATCCTAAGAAGATTGAGGCTGTTCAGAATTGGCCTAGACCTACTTCAGTTACAGAGATCCGGAGTATCCTGGGTTTGGCAGGGTATTATCGTCGGTCCGTGGAAGGGTTTTCATCTATAGCAAGCCCATTGACCAGACTAACCTAGAAAGGTGCCCCATTTAGATGGTCAGATGAGTATGAGTTGAGCTTTCAGAAGCTCAAGACTGCTCTGACTATGGTGCCAGTATTGGTATTACCCACAGGTTCAAGATCTTATATGGTATATTATGATGCATCTCACATTGGGCTTGGTGTAGTATTAATGCAAGATGGCAGGGTGATTGCATACGCGTCGCGACAATTGAAAGTTCACGAGAAGAATTATCATGTTCATGACTTAGAGTTGGCAGTCATTGTTCATGCACTGAAGATTTGGAGGCATTACCTCTACCGTGTCTCGTGTAAGGTATTTACTGATCATCGTAGCCTTCAGTATCTGTTCAAACAAAAAGATCTTAATTGAGGCAGAGAAGATGGTTGGAGTTGTTGAAAGACTATGATATCACCATTTTGTATCACCCCAGAAAGGCTAATGTGGTGGTCGATGCTTTGAGTAGAAAGGCTGTGAGCATGGGCAGCATTGCTTATATTCCGGTTGGTGAGAAATTGTTAGTTGTAGATGTCCAGACTTTGGCTAATTAGTACATGAGGTTAGATATTTCAGAACCTAGTCGGGTTCTAGCTTGCACAGTCGCTCAGTTTTCTTTATATGAGCGCATTAGAGAATGGTAGTATGATGATCCTCATTTACTTGTCCTTAAGGACACGGTGCGGCACAGTGATTCCAAATAGGTTGTTGTGGGGGAAGATGGAGTTCTGCGAATGCAGGGTTGTATTTGTGTGCCTAATGTGGATGGGCTTCGTGAATTAATTCTGGAAGAGGCCCACAGTTCCAGATATTCTATTCATCCAGGTGCCGCCAAAATGTATCAAGATTTGCGGCAACATTATTGGTGGAGGAGAATGAAGAAGGATATAGTTTCATATGTAGCTCGGCGTCTAAATTGTCAGCAAGTCAAGTATGAGCATCAACGACATGGTGGTTTGCTTCAGAAGTTAGAAATTCCAGAGTGAAAGTGGGAGCGTATCACTATGGATTTTGTTGTTGGGCTCCCACGGACTCAGAGAACATTTGACGCAGTTTGGGTCATTGTGGATAGGTTGACCAAGTCAGCACATTTCATTCTAGTGGCAGTTACCTATTCTTTAGAGTGGTTAGCTGAAATTTACATTCGTGAGATTGTCCGCCTTCACGGTGTGCCCGTGTCTATTATTTCAGATCGAGGTACGCAATTTACCTCACACTTATGGAGGGCTGTATAGCGTGAGTTAGGCATGCGGGTTGAGTTGAGCACATCATTTCATCCACAGACAGACGGACAATCACAGCGCACCATTAAGATATTGGAAGATATGCTTCGCGCTTGTGTTATAGACTTTGGAGGTTTTTGGAATCAGTTCTTGCCACTTGCGAAGTTTGCTTATAATAATAGCTACCAGTCGAGCATTCAGATAGCTCCATATGAGGCATTATACCGAAGGCGATGCCGATCGCTAGTTGGCTAGTTTGAACCGGGAGAGGCTCGGTTGTTGGGTACCGATTTGGTAAAGATGCCTTGGATAAGGTCAAGATTATTCAGGATCGACTTCGCACAGCTCAGTCTGGGCAAAAGAGTTATGCCGACCGTAAAGTTTGTGATATTGCATTCATGGTTGGAGAAAGAGTATTGCTCCGGATTTCACCTATGAAAGGTGTAATAAGGTTCGGAAAGAAGGGCAAGTTGAGCCCTAGGTATATTGGACCCTTTGAAATTCTTGAAAGGGTGGGTGAAGTAGCCTACATGCTTGCATTACCACCTAGTTTATTAGCGGTTCATCTGGTGTTCCATGTGTCTATGCTATGGAAATATAATAGTGATCCGTCCCATGTGTTAGATTTCAGCTCAGTCCAATTGGACAAGGATTTGACTTATGAGGAGGAGCCGGTAGCTATTCTAGCCTGACAGGCCCGACAACTGAGGTCTAAGAGTTATCTTTCAGTTTGGGTGCAATGGAGAGGTCAGCCGGTAGAAGCATCTACCTGGGAGTCCGAGTCGGACATGTGGAGTAAATATCCATACCTTTTCACCAGCTCAGGTACTTTTTCTAATTTCGTTCGAGGACGAACGTGTATTTTAGAGGTGGAGAATGTGATGACCCAAAAGGTCATCTTTAAATTTAATAATTAATTATATATTCTAAGACCTCGAAAAGTACTATTCATCATATTTTGACTTGCGTGCACAGTCCGTAAAATTTTTCGAAAAGTTTTTATATGAAAAATTTATTAAAATGTGAAATAGAGCCTTAAAACTCAACTGAGTTGACTTTGGTCAACATTTTGAGCAAACAGACTCGGGTTAGTATTTTGACAGTTCCGATAGGTCCGTATCGTGATTTGGGACTTGGACGAATGCCCGAAATTTAATTTGGAGGTCCCTACCTTGAATTATCGCCAGTTGGCGAAAACTAGAAGCCTAAAGGCTTAAAGATTTCAAAGTTTGACCACAAATTGACTTTTATTGATATCGGGGTCGGATTCGAGTTCTGAAAATTTTTATAGGTCTATTATGTCATTTATGACTTGTTTGTTAAATTTGGTTAGAAGCGGAGTTGATTTGACGTGATTTGGACGATCGGTTGTGAAAATAGAAGTTTTAAAGTTGTCTTACAATTTTCATTTTATTTGGTGTCCGTTCATAATTCTAGGTGTTAAATTGGTATTTTGATCGCGCGAGCGAGTTCATATGAGATTTTTGGACTTGTGTGCATGTTTGGATTGGAGTCCCGAGGGCTCGGGCGAGTTTCGGACGGCCTACGGACCATTTGAACTTTGAAAGAAATCTGATTTTTAGCTTAAGTTGTCACTGGTGCATTGTGCTTCGCGATCGCGAAGAGGAAATTGTGAGCCGTGAGTTTTACCCTTTCACGTTCGCGAAGATAGGCACGCGATCACGGAAGGTTAGCTCCCAGTGCACTACGAACGCGAGGGCGAGGCTGCGTTCGCATAGAAGGAATGAAGGCAGAAGCTCGGCACGCCATTTATGCTATGCGATCGCACAAGTCAGTACGCGATCGCGTAAGGCTGAGAAAATGTTCTCCGCGATCGCATGACCATTTACGCGATCGCGTAGAGTTAATAATCTGGGCAGCCAAAATATGCTTCGCGATCACAAAGAGTTATCTGCGATCGCGAAGAGTAAAATGGACCTAGGCGGAAATTGTTCTACACGATCGCGAATGAATTCTCGCAATCGCGATGAGTAAAAATCTGGACAATAGAATTTAAGTTCTGGAAATGGGTTTTCGCCCCATTTTTCACCATTTTCGATTTTGAGCTCGGGTAAGAAGCTTTTTGGGCGATTTTTACGGGAAAATATTGGGGTAAGTGTTCCTTATCCTATATTGATTATATTTCATAATTCCATACTCATTTACATCATGAATCCGTGAATTTATGGAAGAAAACTCAGATTTTTATAAATTCTTCCAAAAATATAAAATGAATATTTGAAAGCCAATCTAATGTCGGAATTCGATAATTTTTGTATGGTTGAACTCGTATCGGAACGGGTGTTCGGATTTCATGAGTTTTTCTGGGATTTGAGACGTGGGTCCCACTGTCTATTTTTAAAATGAATTTCGAATTTTAATCCGAAAAATTAGTAAATTCATATGGAATTAATTCCTACGATTTGTATTGAATATATTGAATTGTTTATGACTAGATTTGAGGATTTCAGACATGAATTCACGAGGCAAAGGTTTATTGGATTCTTGAATTTGTTTGCAAAGCGAGGTAAGTATCGTGGTTAACCTTGACTTGAGGGAATAGAACCCTTGAATTATTTGCTATGTGAATTTCATGTGCAACGATATATAGGCAAGGTGACGAGTGCCTATACTTTGTCAATCTAATTATTTGTTTAATTATTTAAACATCTTAAATTATTTTAAGACATGAATTAATTATTATAATAATTATTTCTTTCTTATTCCTTGTCAAATATTAATTCGTGAATTTCTGTAATAATTGTCACTTGCTTATTTGATTTATGTGTCTTAATTGCTACTTGACATTTAGCGTATTAAATATTATACTGCCTATTTTCTCCCTGATTTTCACAATTAATTGTTACTTGTCATTGTTTGTTTCATAAATGAATCATAATTATTATATGCTTGTTGTCTTATAATTTTATATTAATTGTTGTATTTATTGGAGTAATTTCTTTTATAAGAATTGATAAATGGATATATTGGAGGAGCGGGCTGCACGCCGCAACGAAAATGAAAGTGAATATATTGGAGGAGCGGGTTACACGCTGCAACAGAATTGAATATGAATATATTGGGGGATCGGGTTGCACGCCGCAACAGAGTTATTTAAAGTTTATATTGGGGGATCAGGTTGCACGCTGCAACAGATTTATTTAAATTTTATATTGTTGGAGCAGGTTGCACGCCGCAATAGAAATTTATTGAGGAATTATATTGTTGGGGCGGGTTGCACGCCACAACGGAAGTTGATTGAAATAATAATTGGTTATGACTGCCAAGTTGACTTCAACTGTTAAAATGAGTTACCTGATTTATTTCTATTATTGTTGTTATTATTATTATTATTATTATTATTATTATTATTATTATTATTATTATTATTGCGTACAGGTTAATGTAAGTGACCTGTCTTAACCTCGTCACTACTTTGTCGATGTTAGGCTCTGCACTTATCAGTACATGGGGTCGGTTGTACTGATACTACACTCTGCACTTCTTGTGCAGATTTTAGAGTTGGTCCCGGCGGTGTACTGTAGATTTGCCCGGATACAGCTACCAGTGGAGACTTGAGGTATAACTGCACAACATTCGCAGTTCTGAAGTCCCCTTCTATCTTATCTCAGTTGTGTATTATATTTCAAACAACATGAATTTTATTCAGACCTTTATTTGTATTATTCTAGAAGCTCGTGCACTTGTGACTCTAAATTTTGGGATGGTATTTAGATATCGCGTCTATTATGGATTGTTCACTTTATTTCACTCTTTATTTCTGTATTTGTATTATTTGTTATTAATTAATTTAAAATTTTATTAAAATAGCTAATTATATTCTAACGTTGGCTTGCCTAGCAAGTAAAATGTTAGGCGCCATCACTGTCCCGAAGGTGGGAATTTCGGGTCGTGACAGGGACAAAATGGCATTTTTAATTTTATATGTAGATGACATATTGCTCATAGGAAATAATGTGGACATGTTGGGTTCAGTTAAACAATGGTTGTCCACGCACTTCGATATGAAAGATTTGGGAGAAGCGACTCATATCCTTGGGATCAAGCTCTTGCGAGATCGCAAGAAAAGGATATTAGGCTTATCACATGCTCTTTATGTTGATACAATACTCTCCAGATTTAGCATGCATGATTCCAAGAAAGGATTTCTCCCTTTCAGCCATGGAATTTTTCTATCTAAAGATCAGTCTCCTAAAACTGATGAAGAGATAGAAAAGATGAAGGCGGTCCCTTATGCATCTGCTGCGGGGAGTCTGATGTATGCTATGTTATATACTAGACCCGATATCTGCTTTGCCGTTGGCGTTGTTGGCAGATTTCAGTCTAATCCTGGGAAAGAACATTGGACAGCGGTTAAGCATATAATCAAGTACCTAAAAAGGACTAGGGATTGCATGCTAGTCTACCATTCGAATGACCTTGTGCCTATTAGGTACACTGATTCGGATTTCCAATTAGATATAGATGCTAGAAAATCTACCTCAGGAAATGTGTTTAGTTTGGGAGGTGGAGCCATAAGTTGGAGGAGCATCAAGCAAACTTGTGTTGCTGATTCCACCATGGAAGCTGAATATGTGGCAGCCTCTAAGGCAGTCATGCGTATTGTTATAGTATTCTTTATGGAACAATTATTTATTCATTTATTCAATTCAATAAAGTTTTATTTTAAATAGATCATGTATTTGTCTGTGTGTCCATTGCTTATATAGTAGATGATTTAGTGTATAGAGTTTAGCTTATACACGGAAGATTAAATCATCGGTTCTTATAAGTCATAAAGTTTATGTTCACAATTTAATGATGGAATTGGACAGACCATTAGAATGGTTGTAGCACAAGATTAATTATAATTTATCTTGATTATGGGAATGGTTTAATCCGACTTTGTAACGACCCGGCCGATCGTTTTGAGAACTTAAGTCTCGTTCGGCGGCATAAGGCCCTGAGCAGCATCATATTATGTGTATTGACTTGCGTGCATGGTTGAATTCAGTTACCGGATGATTCAGAGTGATTTGGGACACTTAGTCCCTAAAACGGAAGCTTAAGTCTTAGGATTTTGACCGTAGTCGAAACTATGTGAAGACGACTCCGGAATGGAGTTTCGTCGGTTTCATTAGCTCCTTTGGGTAATTTTGGACTTAGGAGTGTGTCCGGACTGTAAATCCAAGGTCTGTAGCTGATTTAGGCTTGAAATGGCGAAAGTCGAATTTTTGGAGATTTGGGCCGCAAGTTGACTTTTTGATATCGGGGTCGGAACGCATTTTTGAGAGTTAGAACAGCTCCGTTATGTTATTTGGGACTTGCCTGCAAAATTTGACTTCATTCCGGGTTGGTTAGATTGGTTTCGACACGAGTTTTCAAAGTTGGAAGTTTTGGAAGTTCATAAGTTCGATTCGTGGTACGGTTTATATTTTTGGTGTTGTATGATATGATTTGAGACCTCGAGAGAGTCCGTGTTAGGTTATGGGACTTTTTGGTATGTTTAGACGGGGTCCCGGGGGCCTCGGGTGAGTTTCGGATGGGCTACGGGTCTTTTCCCCCTATTTTTGAACTGTTGTTATCTGTCATCTGGTTTCCTTCATCGTGTTCGCGTCCTTGCCTTGCGTTCGCCTAGTGTTATTTTGGAGGGTGAAATATTTCCTCTTTGCGTTTGCAGTCACCCTCTCGCGTTCGCGAAGTTATGCCACCCCCTTCTTCGCGTTCGTATTCCATATCTCGCGTTCGTGAAGTGTAAACCAGGCCCTAGGCACTGGTGATCATTTTCATCTTCGCATTCGCGTGTTACTTACGCGTTCGCGTAGCTATTCCATTACACTCTTCGCATTCGCGTACTACTTCACGTGTTCGTGAAGAGCAGTCATTGGGCCATCATATTTTTCCTCTCCGCGTTCGCGAACGTGTTGTCGCGTTTGTGAAGAACAACTGGGCAGCTTTTGTTTCTCTTCTTCGCGAATGCGTCCCTTTCTCCGCGTTTGCGATGCACAAAACCCCTGGGCAGAATATAAAGTCCTTTATTCCGAGGGTTTGCCATTTTTACCATTTTTTGGAGTTCTAGAGCTCGGTTTTGAGAGATTCCTTGTGGGTTTTTCATGCAAATCGATTGGGTAAGTGTTCTTAACCTAGAATTTATTTATTTCCATGTTTCTCTCTTTATTTTTATCATTTTATTTGTGTTTTGAGTTGAGAAAAATGGTGGTTTTTGAAAGAAAAAAATTCAAAATAAAAAATCACGATTTGAGGGACGAAATGGTATCGGAATTTGATGATTTTTGTATGGTTAGACTCATGAGTGAATGAGTGTTCGGATTTTGTGATTTTTACCCGATTTCGAGACGTGGGCCTGGGTCGACCTTTAGGGCGGATTTCGGAATTTTTGTTAAAGTATTTATTTTATTAATTAGATGAGTCTATTGTGGTTGTATTCATGTTATGCAATTGTGTTTGGCTAGATTTGGGCCATTCAGAGTCGGATAATTGAAAAAAAAAGGGCATTCTTGCGGACTGGTTGAGCTTGGTTTGAGGTAAGTATCTTGCCTAACCTTGTGGGGGGGATTTTTCCCTTAGGATTGAGTCTTCTATGTTGATTGTAGTCCATGCACGCGAGGTGACGAGTGCGTGCTCGGACTTATTTGTGAAAAGTTAGCCTTTTAGTATTATTAGGTCCTTATATTCACTGAGTATGAAGTTGTTCTTGATATGATTAAGTTCCTATTTACTAGTTTCACCTCTACATGCTTTAATTAGAATTAATTGCTTTCAGGATTCACTCTTATTGCCTATTTGACTCTTATTTGACTTAACTGGAGATTTTACCTCCTCTATTGTCATGCTATCTTTTCATAACTGCTTATCTTTATTTGAAATTATTATTATATCATCTTATAATTTGTTCAGTCTTAATTG
>AWOL01S0143709.1:9968-21462 GCA_000715115.1 Nicotiana otophora
CCACTAAGAAGTTTTCTTTGAGTGCAGGGTCAACAGAGAGTAAAGAATCACTGGGACCACACTGGGGTAAATGACGGACCTGTCACTTACCTAAGATTATCTCTCCTCCTTTTTACTTAAAATTTTCAAGAACGGCTAAATCTAACTCTTGAATTCTTTGTAGGTGCCTCAGAATCAGACAACTGATACGGAAATTTGTAAATAGCAAATCGCATGCTCGCCTAATCGGAGCATCTGGTACAAAACAAACGCCGGCTTCGCTAATCGAAGTCTTGTATATAGCAAACCTCCTGCTCAATCAATTGGAGCATCCTGTACAAATCACATGTCGGCTTCACCAATCAAAGACATGTATATAACAAACCGCCACCTCAATCAATCGGAGCGCCTTGTGCAAATTAAACGTTGGCTTCGCCAACTGCAGCCTTGTATATAGAAAACTGCAAACTTCGCCAACAAAAAGCAATTCGTAGCACTGCTCCGTCAATCACGGATGCCGGAACCTAGCTTCGCAATCAAGAGTATCTCTTGGGCATGCTTATATTTCATTTCGCTATTACTTTAAATGTTTTAATGTTTTGTTCGTGCAGCTTTAGGCATGGTTACGATTTTTATCAATCACTCCTGAGCAAAGTATACCTTTATATTTCAGTGCAAGGCTCTCCCAACAAGCGGAGACGCACTCTACAAATCAAGCTCTCCCAACAAGCGGATACATTTCTCAGTGCAAAGCTCTCCCAACAAGTAGAGACGCACTTTACCAATCAAACTCCCCCAACAAGCAGAGACAATTTTCAAATGCTCTAACAACTGTGGAACGGTACAGAGCCCGGCTAACAAATCGAGTCAGGATCAAGTATCCCATCATCCCAATCGCGAATAACGGCTCGCCGACAGCCAGGCATCATCATTCCTGCATAATTTACATCGCATCTTAATATATTATGCATGACAATATATTAGTATGCATGTATTTTATTTGTTTTGCAGATACAAACACCGCAATGTGGAACTATTTCTTAGCAGCAAACCGAACTACAATGCTCTGGGGCAGCCCACCCAGTAGCGGGCCCAAGATTCCAGCTCAAGACGACCAACGAGCTCTAAATTTTGAATCATTCAAATTAGGCCGCAAAATTCAAGCTATCATGAGTGACCAATCTTCCATCTCGTTGTATCGTCGCTATACGATACTGGGGGCAATTCCTGCGAGTGTTGCTTCCCCAAAATCCCTACTCCAGAACTACATGAGGCTTGATCCTCGTTAAGCCCGAGTTATGTAAGCAATTCAAAGCCAGAATTCGGCCCAATATTCCCAAACTTTCCTAGATTCTTCTTCAACTCAATTCTGCAACTCATAATTTTCATGCCATTCTTGCAATGCGTGCCTAAAGTCGAGACAAAATTGGCTTTGGTTCAATTTTTTTGCCCGAAAAATCTTTCATCGTCTCCGGTCAAAGAGGGGCAGCTGTTGACGGCCAATTTTGAACCTCCCTTTCAAAACTAATTTATTTATACTTTATAATTTACAATAAATACTTTAAAAGTATTTTCTATTAATGAATATCTATTTTTAAAGAACTAATTAAGTACTAGTCTTAAAATTAATCACGTAGTATTAATATTATGTAATTACAAATGTATTTACTATCTTAAGATCACTAAAATAATTTTTGTATATATATTACATAGGTTTAATAATTAATTTGACAAATTTACTCCTTAATTGCTAGTGAATTAGCTTACTATGCTAATATTTTGAAATTAGTGTTATAATTCGAAATATGCGTTATTTATAGATAATTAATCAAAATAATTAGTAGCATATATAGTAATTATAATTTAAATTGTTAAGTTTATTTAAATTAATTTTAAAAGGGTTAAAAACTAAAAGGCTACAACATTAATTCCTTAATTAAACACAAGATGGCCATTTCTTAAATTATTTTAGCCCAAATACACAGCCCAGTCCGAAATACACCTAGCCAAAACACTACCCTAGTAACTCAAAAAAAAAGTTGGACAAACACAAGCAGAGACACTTCAAGTTTAGGATCAAGGTTAAAGGCAAGTGGATATAAGTCATCTTAGTTATATTATCAGGAATTAAACTCAACTTCAAAGCTCACAAAAAATTACAGAGGTGCAACAAGACAGAGATGAGCTTACTGCAAGTCAATGAGAACTATGAAGTTCATATTGAACATAAACACATAAGAACCTAAGCATGGAGGCTGTTGGAAAACGCAGAGCAAAAATCAACAGGTGTCAATTATGGTTTAATCAACTATCATTTAAAGACTCATAACAGAATAAGCTAATCATTAGAAATCATTAAGCTAACAAAGCATGGATATCAATATGTCAAACACATATAGAATAATTATAATATACAGAACCTATCTAGGCATACTTGTGTCATTTAGAAAGAGACGAACAAAAGAGAAAAAATGATAGAGATGTTGACCTTCCTAAGGGCAGCAGACCAAACGAACTCTTTTGTTTCTCAAAATTCCAGAACCCTCGAGTTTAAACCAACAATAGAACTCAGCAAAAGAGAGGGAGACAGTAAGAAAACTAAGATTCGAAACCCTAAATTTCTCAGTGTCTTTTTGTGTGATTAATGTGTGTTTTATATCTGTCTGTAAGGTGAGAGCATTGAAGACCCATTTTTTATAGTGACATCTAAGGCCTTACGGTTTGAGATTTCAAACTAATATAGTGGAGAGTGACGATGAATTGATGATGTGAGCATAGTCGGGAAATATCAGAGAGAACATAGGGATATTTGTTGAAGATTTTTACTTGAGATGAGAGAAGTCGACCGTTGAAAGAAAGGACCGTTGGATAAAGATTCAATGTCCAGAGGTCACTGCATTTGACCTCTGGACCTCAAATAACCATGATTGAGCTATGAGATATGACCATGCATACCGTAGATTTAACAAAACATAGGGGATTTTAGAGATTTGACCCTTGCAGGATTTGGTCTGGGGTTTTTGGATTTGGGGTTTTAAACATTTATCAACGAAAAATGAAAGGGAACAACCTTCATCATAACCCAGAGATAAAACGTGGTCTCTAAGCTTGATTTGAAAGCCAAAGACGGAATGGTGTTTCGAGTTTGGGAGGTTGAACTCTGGTGTTACTGATTTAGTGGATAAAAGAGAAAATGACAGCGGGATTCTCGTATAGTGAAGCATGAGAGGATGATTTGGTGAGAGGTTTCATGACCTTGCACGAATTTGTGCAATGTCTGTTTATTGACATTCATGAGAGACTGAGAGAAAAGACAGGGAAATAGGAAAGGGAGGCGGTTGAGAAGGTGGCAAAGGAATTAGGGTTAATGGGTTTGGGGGCCGTCTCTAGGGCTAAGCTTAAGAGATAGGATACGGGTCGTTGGATCTGGTGATCAACGGCCCTGAAATTTCGGGCATTTAGGGTTTTTTAGAAGGAATTTTAATGGGCATTGGATCATGAGATTAGAACAATGGAGATAAAATCTCTGAGGGTTTTGAAAATTAAAGGGGAAAGAGTAGAGTAAAATCATGGGCCATTAATCAAAAATGAATGGCCTAGATCTCTTTGTGTTTCTTTTGTGAGTGATAGAGATGGATGACGTGGTGTGCTCTGATTGGTTGTCATGGAGTGGCAAGGATTGCCAAAGTGGAAAGAGGGGAGTGTTTGGGCTAGGTGTATTTTAGACTAGGCTGTGTATTTGGGCTAATATAATTTAAAATATGGCCATCTTGTGTTTAATTAAGGAATTACAATTGTAGCCTTTTAGTTTTTAACCCTTTTAAAATTAATTTAAATAAACTTAACAATTTTGATAAATTATGGTAAAATTATAATTACTATATATGCTACTAATTATTTTGATTAATTATCTATAAATAACGCATATTTCGAATTATAACACTAATTTCAAAATATTACCATAGTAACCTAATTCACTAGAAATTAAGAAGTAAAATTGTCAAATTAATTATAAAACCTATGTAATGTANAAAACTGCGCCACAGGTAGCGCCCCACGCTAGCCTGGGCGCTACACTGTGCCAATTTTCAAATTTGTTCAGTTTTTGCTTCAAATCGTGCACTTTCATCCTACATTGCCTCCGGATGATTCTTACATATAAAAACACCACGAATTAGCATAAATTATTACATTACACATCCTAAATTTATGAAACATGAGTAAAACGCGAGGCAATATGCATATAAATATACATACTTTAAGCCGAATATCAACACTCCACACTTAAACTCTTGCTCGTCCTCGAGCAATGGAACTATAACTACACCCCAACAACGTACACATCAACTATGGAGGAGCAATTCATTTTCCAATCATACACTCTACCTTTGACTATATTCGATACCGGCAATCAAGCATGAACATACGAAATTCACATTCTTCCAGTTTTAAACATGCCCAAGTATACACAATGCAATGCAACCAATTCAAACAACCTATCCACAACCACCCTACCTCAAGAGCCGACTCGTTACCACTAAGCACCCTCAACTCACGCACTCACCCAATAAGAAAAGTTCACAACATTACCAATCCATCATGAGATCATGTGCCCTCACCAAAAAATAAGAAAGTGAATATAGAAATAGTCCACACATTCAAATATGAATTTGAACATAAATTAAGGACATCACACAATTGAACAAAAGTCGCTCACTCTCACAAAGAACTTCATGTGCATCTCGTGGTCGTACCATAAACTTATCCGTAGTGTACATCTCTATTAATCTAAGTTAGCCGAGTCTAGGATCAATTAGGATTTTATGGGTTGTAATGTAGGCTAAAGTACGGGTAGGATACATTTAAGAATAATGATTAACCCTCCTAAGTACTTTTAATACACTACACTCAAGAATCGAGCACGTTTTCTTCTCAACCAATCACAAACCATACAAAACATAGCCCTTTTCTTCAATTAAGCACTTCTACATCCCCACTAGCACGAATTAGTAAGATTAGGAGGTGTGTGTTTTTTTCTTTTCTTCTTGACTATCAACATTGTTTGTCTTTTTTTTTTCTTCTTGAAATTCTCTTTTCTCTTTTTTTCTTTTTTTTTCTTTTTCTACACACACTCCATACATTAAGGTTCGTCGACTAGTGGTATTTTTCACGACTCTAGTGCACCTTATGGGCCCTTCTATGGTTCCACTCGAAAGTTACTTCCTAAATCTCTCACCTTACTTCTTTTAGCGACTAAGTGCCTTCGGAGGTAAAGGTTCAACAAGCTCAAATTAAGAACAAAATAGGGATACAGCTTGTAGTGTAGGTGCCAAAGAAAAGATCTATAGGCTCAAAGGGGATAGCAACAGGAAAATTCTATTTGTAAGTGACAAGCACCTCTATGATCAAGAAAGAAGTGCCTACGTCATCTCCTAGACTAGCATAACTTAATGATTTCGCTTCGATTAACACACAGGGCAAGTTCTAGACGATACAGGATAGCACAGAATAACATAAATCCTTACAGACACATTGCACATGACTCAATCAAGACGGTTCTATTCAACTCTCAAGTCAAGCAAGCACATATAGTTGAGAAATCTTTAAGCAATAATGCACTAGGTGACATACAAGTCGAACAACTGAGAAAAAGGTATCACAGAGTAGGCTATTTATTTCACTCGTGCGTCACAATTCAAATCAAATATAAAAGAAAGACAGTGCATGCTATAGCCTAATGTTCCAGCACCAAACATGTCAACAGGTACCTTAGAGCAACTCAGTTTTCTTCCTATCCTACTCCTAAAAAAATAAAAACAAAATACATGGTTCAAGCTACACCATTAGAAAAGAACTGGAGTCCAAAGAAAAACTAAGAGATACTACCTAACTATCCTAAAAAAACAAAAAAAAAACTTTTTGGTGTTTTTAATAGGACATTAATCCCTCAAGAAAGTTGTGCAAGAGATCCATCGTTGGGAAAAGTCAGAGCTTTTCTGATTTTTTTTTTTTCGTTTTTTTAAGTCTACTACTCTAAACTAGACTACTTCTAACTGGGTTATATAAAAAACAATGAGAAAATATTTTCATACAATTACACTTAGAAAGTAATTCCCCCACCCCACACTTATGACATGCATAGTCCTCGATGCATGATCACATAGAAGAATATTAAAACAAGGATGAGAAATACTTCCTAAGACCCTCTATGGCCTATCTAGCATATGATCCTCAATATAGAGGATCGGGACGACCCCACACTTAAGATCAACATGCTCCTCGGCTTCAACTTCGGGTACTCAGACTTCCCATAATCTGCAGAAAAAATAAAAAAAACAAAATGCTAAAAATAAGAATAAGAATAAAGAAAATACAAGGTGGGTTGCCTCCCGACCAGTGCCTTATTAATAGTCGTGGCACGACTCTTCTACTCTGCTCAGGTTGGGCGCTTCGTTTCCTCCTCTTTCCATGGAGTTTTGCCTTCTTGCGCGCTCTAGGAGGATCTCCTCTTTCCTCTCTGACCCTTTTCTCTTTTACCTTTACACATTCAGCTCGCAATACCACTTCTTCTAACTCAATTTTCTTTTCCATGTCAGTAGGCTCCACATAAGGACCTCGCTCTATCAACTTTTATTCTACCACAGAGATCATGCACAAATCCTCATAATACTTAGGAAGGTTAAGCGCCTTGTATACATTAAATGTGATTTCTTCATCATGCACTCTCATCTTTAGTTTACCCTCCCTCACATCAATAAGTGCCCCACCAGTAGCCAGGAATCCCCAAAATAATTGGAACTTCCTCATCGGCCATGTAGTCAAGAATAATGAAATCGACGGGAAAGATGAACTTCCCCACTCGCACCAGCACATCTTCAATAATTCCTTCAGGCACCGCTAATGACTGATCCGCTAGCTGTATGAGTTATAGTAGTAGGCTTGGGGGCTCCAAGATTGAGCTGCTTGAACATTGATAGTGGAATCAAGTTAATGCTCGCTCCCAGATCGTACAAGGCTCTACCAACCTCGTATTTTCCATTCGCCAAGGGGATTGTAAAACAAACGGGATCCTTCAACTTAGGAGAGAGCTTACTCTGTATTGTAGCACTGCACTCCTCAGTAAGTGCAACCGTTTCAAACTTTGTCAACCTTCTTTTATTGGCCACGATGTCTCTCAAGTACTTGGCATATTTAGGAACTTCTTGCAGCACTTTTATCAAAGGTAGATTCACCCGCACTTGGATCAAGATATCTAAGAACTTTTTGTACTTTAACTCATCATTCGACTTTTTCAACTTTTGAGGAAAAGGCGGCGGTGGCCTTACCTCTATCTCCTGCCTATGTTTATCATCTTTCTTTTCAGCTTCTACCTCTAGTTGAAGTACCAATCTTTCAAAAACTTCTTTAGACACATACTTTTTAGGTGGCACCTCCTCCAATGCTTTCCCACTTCTTAGATAATTGATTGAACTTGGTTCAATGGGATTCTTCTCAGTATCACTTGGGAGTGCCCCATTAGGTATAGCATTCTGGTGGAGGCGACTTGTCCAACTTGCCTTTCCAAATTATTGAATTCTGTCTGAAGTTGTTGATTATCAAGACAGAGTTGTTGATTATCAGGCAAAACCTTCTTTAACAACTCATTAGTAGTATCCTATGCATGTTGTGGTGGAGTCTGAGGTACGCTGAAATTTCCTTGAGGTTTGTTACTGTTCTAATTACTGCCCCAAGAGAAGTTGGGATGGCTTCTCTAGTTTGGATTATAAGTGTTCTCATACTGAGTATTTTGGTTCATCGGACCCCTGTTGTGCTTCCCCACATAATAAATGGATTCAAGATTCAATGGGCAATGGTTACTCATGTGGCTTTCTCCACATATCTCACAACATGTAGACATTTGTTGCACCTGTTGCATCTTTTGTGCTTGTTGCATCGTCATCTTATTTACCTGATTGGCTAACTTTGCAATATCTACTCTCATGGGTGAGAAATCATCAAGCACAATAACACATGTTGCCTTCTATTTAAGTGCTCTATGTGGTTCCATGTCTCATTGCCAATTGTTATCGTTAGCCGTGAAATTGTTCAGCGGGATTTGAATTTCAGTGTACGGCCTAGCCATGCAACTACCTCCACAGGCCGAATCAAGATTCATCTTGGATGATTCGTCTAACCCATAAACAAAAGTATGACCCAGTACTTCATCAGTCTAACAGTGATCTGGGCAATCTTTGAGTAGCTTTTTATATCTCTCCCAGGCTTGACGTAGAGTCTCACCATCTTTTTGTTGAAACCCCAGAATTTGGCTTCTCAGTGACTTGTTTTTCTTTGTGGGAAAGAATTTGATAAGGAGTTTCCGTGCTAGATCATCCCATGTTCAGATTGAGTTTGTTGGCTCTTTGTTCAACCACTTTTTTGCTTCCCCCAACAGAGAAAAGGGAAACAAGGTTAGTCTGACATAGTCCTTGGGGACGTTCGGATAGTAGTATGTATCCGTAATCTCCAAAAACAATTGTATGTGCCTCTATGGATCTTCACTCAGTAAACCCATTGCCCTATGGATTGGATCAGTTGCACCTTGTACAGTTTTAGCTCAAAGTGCCCAGTTATGTCAGGCTTCACGATAGCCTGAGTCATGTTCGCGAGACTAGGCCTTGCAGCCTCAATCACCGGTCTCTCTTCATTTTCTGCCATCTCGATTGGCTGTGGTTGGACTATAATGCCCAACTCTGAAATTCTTGCTCTTACTTCCGCCTCCCTCCTTAACCTCTGGAAAAGTCTTTCGGGCTCAGGATCAGGAGGAGGAAGATTGTTCAAATTGTTGCTTCTTCTGAGCATTCAAGGTGAACACCTGTAGAGTCAGAAACAGACAAACAAAGTAACACTAGAACAAAAATAAATAAAAGCCTATTTCAGATAAATAGCTAATTTCTAAATCCCCGGCAACGGTACCAAACACTTGTTGGGTGCAAACGCACATGCAAGTATACGCGGTCGACAAGTAATAAAGTGATAAGAAAGTATCGTTCCCACGAAGATTTATGATCAACTATTTTTCAATCTAAGGTATTTATATATTTAATGCTCAAGTGAGCGTGAAGAAGATGATTACCATTTTTATAACTAAATTACTATATACTAACAAGAAAGCAAGAAAATAAGATCGCAAGTAGAGCAAACAAACACTTCGGAAGAATTCAATAAGATGGGGATATTCCAGGGTTATGGAATTAACGTCTCTCCTATTGCGTTTTTCGGGTTGATGTAATCACTTGACTTATCTAATTTTTTTATTAGCAGGGTTTATTATGCTCGCGAAGTTCTTTCGATGCTTCGCTCTCCTATTCAATCCTATGTAAGACTATATGTCTATAGAATCAAACTTGACAAGAACGCATGTATATTTCCTGCAAAAATAACCAAGTAAGGCAACTAGAATATGTTTATCATAATCACGAATCTATTCTCCGATGCCCGAATTCAAGAACTTACACTATTCAATCCTATATGGAATTTATAGTTTCTACTTTCGAGTTCAACTATAAATTCGTAGATAGTATTCTATTGTTAGCTACACAATAGAATAATTGAGTACAAGATTGAATAAACAAATTAATATGATAAAGTCAAGAAAAACAATCAACTGTCAATTTACAATAGTCAAGAACGACTCATAACCCTAGAATAATGAGGTTCTTAGCCACTCATGTTCATCACAATTATCAGAATATCATTTTTAAACATAAAAGCTATGAATACTAGATGAAGGATAGATGAATCGATGAATTCCGTGCTCCCGACATTCACACTTACTAGGGGTCAATAAATAAAGTGCAAGAATTAAAAATAGGCACGAAATAGAACAGTAACAATGGAATAAGAAGCAATAAATAACGTGATTTTTTAACAAAATATCAATTCACAATCCTCAAATATCACATGCCATTTCAACAAATAAGATCCCTCAAGTGAATATAAATTCTCAAGTCATGAAGAAAATATCATGTATAATCAGACTCCTAGCGATATTATGCACGAGTTATGCCGAGGTCATACGGTCCGATCCATAATAATCGTGTACATACACTACCGAGTTCGTACGTCCTGATCCATGGATGCATATCAATGTATATATTGTCGAGACATTCGACCCGATCCACATGAATAGAGAAACTCTTCGGTCTACGGGACATATAAATAAAACACCAGATTAGGCACATCAAGAAGCATAATTTTCTATCAACAATCGAATATTCCGCCAAAACTCAAAGTAACGAAACCCGGCCTAACATACTCCCTAATCAAATTTCAATTATAAATTCAAGTAATTAAACTAACAAGTTGGGTTTAAATAGTATAAATATTGCATGATAAAGTCCTAAGTCTACCCGGACATAAACATGATTTTAGCTACATACATACTCTTGTCACTTCGTGCGTACGTAGCACCCACAATTATTAACACATAGCAATTTAAACATCTACAGGGATAATTCCCTTTTACAAGGTTAGGCAAGAGACTTATCTCGCTTCCAAGTTCACTACTAGACTCCTCAACTGTCACACCTCTAAACCGAGGAGCGCGACCGGTGCTCAACTGAGTGAACCCGACCGAGCAAACCTGTTAGATTTTCTTCTACCCAAACTCATCCACGAATGAAGATAATACATATTTTCATTAATTAGACAAAAATTTGATCATGGTATACAATACCAACTCATTACCAATAGTTTGCATCATTTTTAAAGTCTCAAATGGGACAAATAATACAACTACAACATAACATAGTTTATCTTTTCCAACACTAATACACAACCCACACTATGTCTACGAATCTTCTATAGATAAAGAAGAGTATAATGACAATGCCGGCAACAAGGCCCCAGCTATACCTCAAACATAATACACAAAGAACAAAAGATACATGACCCCGTGATGAAGTGGGCCTCACCAAGTCAGCTGGCAAGAAGGTGTACTGCTATCATAGATCAATACCTCCTGTTGTGGAACCACCTGCATCCATTTAAAGATGCAGCGCTCCCGGCAAAAGGGACGTTAGTACCGTCGAATAGTACCAGTATTAAAACTAAATACCAATTTAAGAATTTAGAAATACAATATGAATATGATGAATCACGGCGACAACAGAATGATAGAGCTAACCGTTTAAACCAGAGCAAGCCTCTTAAGAGCTAACAATAACATTTATAAGATTTAAGATGAGATCCTCTGTAACCATCTTCACACAAAGAGGCACCGCCGCCTCACCCGATGTATGCAGGTAGAGGTGTAAGTACAATACCACAACTCTACTCAAGCGGCCATGCTGCCTCACCCCGATTTTTCAGGTGGATGTATAACCACATTACCAAGAACCTGCCGCCTCACCCCAATGTATGAGGGTGGAAATGCATCAACGATATCAATACCAACACAAAGCGGCTATGCCGCCTCACCCTAATGTATGCGGGTGGAAATGCATCAACGATACCAATACCAACACAAAGTGGCTAT
>AWOL01S0143732.1:0-13547 GCA_000715115.1 Nicotiana otophora
CGGCGAAGTGTGACTCAGCCTCGGAGAATGGATCATCAGCAACAACTATCTTCTTCTCGACTTCACCCTCGTAGTACTTCAAACATTGATGGTAGGTAGATTGAACCACTTTATTCTTATATATCCAAGGCCTTTCGAACAAGGCGTTGTATGAAGTCTTTGCATCGATCACATGCAGCCATGCACTTGATTTCATATCTTCAATGGTGATTTCCAACCTGATCGCACCTATGGCTCTTTACCCCCCTTGGTTGAATCCTTGGATCATCGCATGACTTTCTCAGAGTTCGTTCATGGGAATACCAAGTTCTTTCACAGTGCGAATTGGCAAAATGTTCACTAAGGATCCTCCATCAACCAAAATTTGATTTACCCTTTCATCACACATATAGCCAACCAGGTACAATGGGCTGTTATGAAGAGTGTCACCTAGCAGAAGATCGTTATTTGTGAACATGACTTTTTCCTCCCAAACA
Organism: Nicotiana otophora; assembly: GCA_000715115.1. Lineage (NCBI taxonomy): Eukaryota > Viridiplantae > Streptophyta > Magnoliopsida > Solanales > Solanaceae > Nicotiana > Nicotiana otophora. Next base: position 477 of record AWOL01S0143732.1, read on the forward strand.
TTAACTTCTTGAGGAGTGGACTCGATGAGCTTTTTCGAAGATGGTGCCAACGGTAGGTCATCACTCTTTTCTTCCCCTTCGCCAGCATGGCAACAGAAGGCATCAATACCCCTACTGGAAATCTTCGTGCGGAACCAACTTGGTAAAAACTCCTCCAAGGTCACTGGATGTCGTGGCTTTTGAGGGTGGTGCACCTCCACTTTTGCTTTCGTTTAGTGCTTAACTGGATTCCATATCCTTGGTCTTTTTATCATTATTTTCTTTGTTGGTTGTTCTACTGATTCTTTTCGTGGGCTCCTTCTGTGGTGCCTACGACGAGTCACCAACGTCCAACCTTTATCATCCTCGGGTTGATCGTCTTCAACTTTGTTGTTCTCTAGTAATTCTTCATCTTTACTTTCTTTAAAACTGCATAATTCGTCTGGACTAAATGAGCCAAATGTGATAGAGAGTTGGTTTGCGCTTGCTTTCTCATCTTCAAGCACGATCTTCTTTTCATGAGCCAAGTCCATAACTTTGTCCTTGAAGACAAAGAACTTCTCCAAATGGTGGCTCACAAGTCGATGATATTTGCAGTAATTTGGGTCATCAGTTTTCCCAGCTTCATTTGGCCGCTTCATCTTCGGAAGCTCAATGAGATTTAACTCGAGGAGTTCTTCGAAAATGGCTGGCACATCAGAATCCAGAAATGGGTACTCTTTCTCTTGTATTTCTTTTAGAGTCAACTTTCCACTTGGCTTATCTTGAAACGGAGTGAATTTCATACTCTGCTTCTTGCTCACCTTCATCGTGAACTTCACAGGTGATGTGTTGACGTTCATAGCTTCTTTGTTTTCAGATCTTGGTACAAACTTGCTCCATTTTCTGACTTCTTGCTTGTCGTTCCCTTTGCGAGGTTCATAGATGAGCAGCCTTTCATTTCCAGCGGAGGCCATGCTCAATTCCATGTCATGGGTACGAGTTGCAAGTTCTTCAAATGTACTAGGCTTGATACCTTGCAAGATGTAGCACAATCCCCAATACATGCCTTGGATGCACATCTCTATGCTAGAAGCTTCACTAAGCATATCTTTACAGTTGAGGCTTGCGTTCCTCCAAACGATTGATAAAGTCGATAACTGGTTTACCCTTCCGTTGACGAGTATTAGTGAGTTCCACCATGCTCACAGTGTGCCTTGTGCTATAAAAGTGATTGAGTAACTCTTGCTCTAGTTGATCCCAGCTATCAATAGATCCCGCCTCGAGGTCTGTATACCAATCAAAAGCATTTTCTTTTAGGGAGCGGACAAAATGTTTGACAAGGTAATCTCCATAAGTCCCAGCGTTGTTTCATGTCTCAATGAAGTGCGCCACATGTTGCTTTGGATTGCCTTTACCATCAAACTGTTGAAACTTTGGAGGTTGATAGCCAGCATGCATCTTCAACATATCGATCCTTGCAGTATACGACTTTGCGTATGTAAGGGAGGACTTGACAGCAACTTCATATTTATTCTTAATAGTTCCTTCAATGAACTCCTTCAGTTGATCGATGGGAATCATCCCTTCAGATGAGACATGGATAGCCTTAGCGGATGCTACTCGTATCAGGGGAGAATCAATCTCTGGAACTTTTGGGAGCTTGCCAGGTGCATGGGTGGATTCTTTTTCCATCAAGATTCCCACCCTATCTGTTAGTTTGTCAATTCTAGCATCTTGATTTTGCATGCACTTGGTCAAGCCAGCGATTTCTTCCGTCAAATTCGTCAACTGGTCTTCCACAGATTAAGTGTTTGTCATCATAGCTTGCATGATTGTTGTAGATGATGAGGAGTAGCATGGATTGTCAAACAGATTGATTCTCGAATGGCTTACGTTACGCGGTATAAGTGGGGAGGATCCATCACTTGAAGTATCATCATCTTCCTTCATAGCTGAGTTCTTGGATCCAGAGAGGTCAAGCAGAGCAAGAGTTTTCTTGATCTTTTCAGCAACATCATTTCCTCCTTCGGGTACGTTTGTGGAAGATCTTGCTCCTTTTGAGGATGAAGATCCGAAAAAAGGGATTGATGCGGACGACACTTGGGGTACTTGTTGTCCTAACGAGATTACTTTGCTCCTCGTAACTAGTCTAAAGCTTCCAAAGGTAGCATCGAGGATGCTTTCCACATCAGCATAGAACCTAGAATTAGCAGCCTTGGTGGAAGTTGAATTGGAGTTGATTTTCTTTGAAGCCATTTCAATGTTTTTGAACTATGGTGATTTGAAAAGTTGAGATGAGAGGTAGAGATTGTCCCACTGGGCGTGCCAGAATTTGTAGACAATAAATTTGCGTCAAGAAAATAATCGAGACTAAAAAATATTGCAACAGTCGTAGTGTTGTATTTCAAATATTTAAGTGTACAATCTCTATGAATCCTCTAATTCTTCTTTCCAATAGTAAATAAATTCAAGGGCCTTTGAGCTTGATCTTGAATCTATATTTGTTTCCACGAACGATGATCTTGAATTCAACTAGCACGAACTTTGATTTGAACTCGTACTACTTGAATCTTGACTTGTTCTTCGTTCTTGAGCTTGAAATTCTTCGTTCTTGAGCTTGAACTTAATTTCTTGAACTTAAACTTGATTTCTTGAACTTGAACTTGATTGCTTGGAGCTTGAAACTTGTAGAGAAATTTGCGGTGTTTGATCCACGAGCTCTTTCTTGCTCTTGTTATAACTTCTGGTGTCTTTTCTGGATTATGAAGACCCTTATTTATAGTTGTGGGGGGGAAAGAGTTATGATAAGAACAAACTCTTTCCGACCAATCAAATTGAATTGTGACATGGCCGCATTTGATTGGCCAGAACATGTCACTTGCACACGTGGCGCGATTTCATTGGCCTTTTAATGTGACTTGGTATGCCTTGTCATTTTGACACGTGGCATGATATTATCGGCTCTTCTTCTTGACTTGGCGTGCCACGTCATATGACACGTGGCACCGAACTGGGCCTCTAGGAAGATGACATCTTGGGTTTAATGAAGTGGGCTCATCACTTTAGCCCAATTAAATGGGCTAGCCCAATGGATTAAGACTTATTTATTTAATCCATACATATTGGACTTATATAATTAATTCAATTATATTAGTCCATAATATTTATTTGGACTAATATATCTTGAATTTAAAATATAATCCCAATTATTTTATAAATTTAATTTTAATAAAATTTATATGCCTACAGCAATATGAGAAGTTTGTACATATATGAGGGTTTTCCGATGTGTAAATAGAAGTGAACTTACATGTCGATTTTAGCAGAGATGTATATCGCTGACAATTTAGCTTGGAAAATAGATGGAGGAAATAGTAATAGCACCGGAAAAAAATACAAGTGATAAAAACTGTAAAAAAATAAGTATGGAAAGAAGATAAGAGTTAGATGAGGGCAGGATAAGAGGGCAAACCTGCGTTAATAGAGAAGATGGCAAAGTGAGGGAAAATGGCCATCGGAGATATTGGGTTTTAAAGACAAGGGAATAAAACGGTGACGAACTTTTCAGGGCTCTACAAACAGGCGTTTGTAGGCAGAGGAACATGCATTGTCTATTGACGTTTCTCCCAATTGAAGGAAAATACGAATGGCTTCAACCTTCAAGCCTAACTGGATTCATTAAATTGATTTAATGAAGCATTAAAGTACTACATGATCAACCCGCTAACTTCTACTAATATAATCAAGATATTATTTATTGAAGGTTGTTTTCAAGGATAAAATAGTAACTCAGATTTTAAAGGATATTATCGTACTTTAACTTTGAAGGTAGAATGTTCCTACTTTTAGTATAATATAATAATGATGTGTAACTTTTTTTATAGGAGTGACCTAGGGTCAGGTATAGTAGCCTCCTAATAGACTCCTAGAATTTCAAGAATCGTCTTGCAGTGTCTTGAATTTACGATTTAGCGCAAATTTTGTTTGGGCTTAATCCGTTAAAATTTTGATGTCTACTGCTAAAGTACCACTAGAATTAGAGCCTTGTCTGATACATAAAATGAGGCAGTAGTGAAGAGAACTTCACATTGCAATTGAGAAGACAAATTACGAACTAAAAATGCATCGTGCTGAAAATTGTAGGCACGGGTAGGACATTCTTCAGAAGGTTCATGAATTGACTAAATCATTCCTTGACAACCCATGAATAATAACTGTGCCCGAGAAGAGGTGGAAATTATTTCTATACAGGTAGATATGGATATGAAACTTCAGTTGAAAATCACAGTTGCAATTTGCATGAATAGTGGAGGGTTGTCTCTCATCAGTACTATTATTTATTAGACAGCCATCCAATTCTTAAACGGCAACAACGGTTGAACATGTTTGAGCAAGTTCACGTTTTTAGAGGCCTTTCTGAAGAAGAAAGAGAGGTATAGTGTTCAATGAACAAATTAGGCTGATCCTCGCCTCCAAGTTTCCCTCCCAATTAAGTGATGTAGCTCTTTTTGAGGGCGTGTCTGCACTGCATCCGTGTATGCAACATTGTTCACAAATATTACAAGAGTATGATGGAAATTTGTTTGTTGAATTTTGTTGTTGTTAATGTTGTTTCACATATTTATTTATCTTAGGCGTGCCTTAAGTACCCATAACTTATATTGTTGCAACATCATATTATGTGCAACCGATTTATTGTCGACTAAAATTGCAGGTTATTGATCTAAAGCTTATTATCTTTAACCATTAATGTTGGGGTACTTTCTTGTACTGATCTCACCAAGAACTTTTAAAAATAAAAAAAATAAAAAATAAAAACTACCTTTCACCTATCACTATTTGCGGCTCCATCACAGCCTTCAAAGTTAATTAACAAAAAATAATTTACTCTCAGATTTCCGATTCAAATATATCAACAATTGAAAAAGAATCTCATAATACACTAGTTGGGCAAAGCCTTCTGTTCTATGGCTACCTTAAATGATGTTCACTTTGAAGTTCCAGCCTCCAGCTTTCCACTCCTTTCGCTTTCAGGAGGATAAGATTCTTTTTCCCAGCCTTACTTTGAAATCCAAACTGAGTTGAGATTCCCTTTACTGAGAGAGGCAAAGTTATATGTTTACCTTGATAATCAAGTAGCTCAATTATTCAATGTGACTGCTTCATTCTCTTAGGGTTTTTTTATTATATTTCTAAAGCCTTTTGTCACGTCCTTAGTCTTGAACTAAGCACACGTGCGGCACTTGATAATTTGCTCACGATCCTGCTATGCCAAGTTAGCCTAAAATACTACTCTCAAGATTGCTAAGAGATTGTTAGATAAGAAAGACAAGAGAAATTTACCAAATGAGGCTTTTTATTGTAGAGAACTTGATTGTTTTTGCTTGATGAATTACAAATAAATACCTCCCTTTATATACTAGTCTCCTAGAGGCTCGTGAGTAAATAATAATTATTACAAAAGGCCCTTATTATTTACAAGTAAGTCTTTTCTCTACAATTTTCCACATAGCTAGAATCTACTAAGGACTTTCCAAGCACGCTACTAGAAATCCGCTAAACACCGACCAAACAAATCGATCAAAGTTGGTCGGTTATCGCCAATTACCGACCAAAACGCGACCATTTATGTGTAGACGATATTTTGACGGTCGGAAAGGCATACCGACCAAAGTTCGTCGGAAATTACCGACCAACGTTGGTCGGTCAATTAAATTCAAAAAATAAAATATATTGCAAAAACAAAATGACCAAAGTTGGTCGATTTTTTAATTATGTAATCAAAAGATTCACCATCTGGGAATCGAACCGGGGTCTGTACTGTGGCAAGATACTATTCTACCACTAGACCATTGGTGCATTTTGTTTTAAGATTATCTTTTATTTGATTTATACTCTTTAATTGTATTTTCACATGAAAATAACCGACCAAAGTTGGTAGGTTTTATTAAAAAATAAAATTACCGACCGAAGTTGGTCGGTTTTTTAAAATGATCGGTCGAATTAACCGACCAATTTGGTCGGTTTTTAAATATTAATTTTTATTTATTTTAATTGAAAAACCGACTAAAGTTGGTCGGTTTCTTGAAAAATAAATTTCGCGGGACTCAAAAATAGTTTTTCGTATTTTTGCGCCAAAGAAAACCGACCAAAGTTGGTCGGTTTCGTAAAAATAATTAAAAAATAAAATATTTTAAAAACCCGACCAACTTTAGTCGACCAAAGTTGGTCGATCGACTTTGGTCGATTTTTACCGAATTTTTAGTAGTGGCCATTTCATAGGGTTCTAAAGTCGTCTAGGAGAAATCTCCATATTTCTCTAAAATCTTCCAACATGTGCTAGTCTATTTCGTATGTAAGCTTTTCATATGGCAAAAATATATGCCATATAGCACCTACGTGGCATGATGATGTGGCGGGTCATTACACTCTCTCCCACCCAATTTTGTGCAGCCCTCGGCACAAAGCATTGACACGTACATGCGCATCTTGCCTTGGCGTCGCCAGAGATCTTTGTCCATTATCCATGATGCCCTATGGAGTGGTTTGCTTTCCCATGTCACAAGGTATTGGTCACCTTTCTTCTTACCCCGTTTGTACTTTGCAAGGCTAGCAATGATGGCCTCGAACCTCCGCCCATCGGATGCCTCTTCTTGCTCTTCGCCCGAATCTCCCCATGACTCAACCAAGTCTAGCAGCTTCTCAAGCATCGGTTCCATGCTTCCACTCCCTATTTGGCTGCCCTCCATGGTCCCAGCCTTACTGGAAAACTTGACACCTCTGCTTGGTGCATCTTCTAAATCCGGTAGTGTGCCATCACTTTGTAACTCGCCGCCCACTTCAACTATGTCCGCCCAACTTTTCTTGCTGTTGCCATGCTCCATTTGCATAGCACCAAGATAGCCTTTAGAATCCCCTACTTTTAGCTTAGATTCCAAGCGCATCCCCCCAATGTAGGCGGTCCCTCCTGTGTCACCCTTGTGTGTCTAATCAAAGTTCTCGATCATTGATGCAAGCTTCCCTAATTCTGGGCATTCACTTTCCTGATGTGATCCTTTACAGAAGTAGCACCCTCTCTTAGGCACGTACTCGCTATCATTTTCTGGCCCCTTGCCGTTTCTCTCGGACCCCTATCCATTATGGGATAGCGTTTTGCCATTGCCCTTGTATACCTCGGCTATGCCTTTCCCCTTGTCACTGTCATGATCTCCCACACCCCTCTCGGTGTTGCCTTCTTTGGATTTGGCAGACTCCATCTTGAAGTCAACGAGCGACTCGGCTACCGCTATGGCATCGTCCATGTTAGCTACTTGATGTCTTCTTAACTCCTGTTTTGCCCAATTTTGCAACCCACACATGAAGTAGAAGAAGAAATCTTCCTCAGACAACGAAGGGATTTGCAGCATTAAAGTAGTGAATTCGCGCATATACTCCCGAATTGTGGCCGTCTGTAGGAGCTCCCTTAGCTTCCGTCTAGCCTCGTACACCACATTCGTCGAGTAGAATTGCTATTTAAATCCTTCTTAAATTTCTCTCACATCTCAATCTTGCATAGCCCTTTTTCCATGTTGGCACACTTCCGATGCCACCCCAGCGCAACAACCTCGGTCAAGTACATTGAGGCGTTGTGTACCATAACAACTTCGTCATCCTCCTTCTCTACCTCAAATGGCTTTTCCATCCTCCAAAGTAAGTCGTACACCCCGCGTGTGTCACGTGCACCGCCATACTCCTTTTGCTTATGGATCTTCACATTTGTCCCTTTTGCAAGTACCACTATCTTGGTAATCCCAACCATGGTTCCCTACAAAGTTTCCTTCTAGCAATCTCTTGTAGTCTTTCTAATATTCCTTTAGGCATAACATTTGCTCTGATACCATGTTGTCACATCCTTAGTCTTGAACTAAGCACACGTGTGGCACTTGAAAACTTGCTCACGATCATGCTGTGCCAAGTCAGCCTAAAATACTACACTCAAGATCGCGAATGTTAGATAAGAAAGACAAAAGAAATTTACCAAATGAAGCTTTTTATTGTAGAGAACTTGATTGTTTTTGCTCGATGAATTACAAATAAATAACCCACTTTATATACTAGTCTCTTAGGGGCTAGTGAGTAAATAATGGTTATTACACAAAGCCCTTATTATTTACAAGTAAGTCATTTCTGTAAAAGTTTCTACATAGCTAGAATTTTCTAAGTATTTTCCTAGCAATTTCATATGGTTCCAAGGTCTTCCATGAGAAATCTCTATATTTCTCTAGAACCTTTCCACATGTGCTAGTTTATTTCATATGTAAGCTTTTCATATTGCAAAAATATATGTTAAGTGGCACTTAGGTTACAGTTACAAAGAGAGCTGCATTCGGTAACAAATCGGGTCACAAGGGTGATTTTGTAAATACATCACTATTAAATAATTTCATTGGCTGACAAAGGCTGTTTTTGTAGCGACCTTGAAGGCTCATATGTGGTTTTACCCTGTAATTACGTCATTACCTTTTTCCAAAGATATCCAAAATCATTCGTGCGGGACCCACTCTTGGTTACTGTCCGCGTTACTTTGTCATTTATCTATTCTCTTTCTAACTTTACAAAATGTGGGACTCCCTAGCCAGTAATAATCATAGTATTTGATTCAATTAAGAAAATGAAATTGGATGGTCTTGAAAGCAATTTTTTCAAAGGTTACATAATATTTATGAATCTATGGTTAATTTGTATTAAGGTTTGCTTTAACAAAATTATCATGGAAATTTATAAGACTGAGGGAGTACATTAATGTTATCTTGTATTTTTATCAAATATATAAATTAGATATCTTACTAAAATAATATATATATGAAACTAAATATATAAGTAAAGAAATTTGTCTCTAAAAAATATTTTAGGAGTATATATATATTTGTGTGGCTATAAATAATCATATTAAGACTAAACTGAGAAGTTTAAAATTAATTTTCTTCTATAGAAAAATATCATTTTGTTTGGTACAAAGCAAATAAGAAAGAGTATCACATAAAAGGAAACGTGGGTAAAAGATTTTAATTTTTGGTTATTCAATTTTCAATAAAAGTCTACAACATTAGTATAAAGTTCTTCGTTGTTTTATTTTACGGACTATCTTTAATTATGAGAAACTTTATTAATTTTAAATTATAATAAGGTGTAGCAATATGATATTTTTGACATTCTTAATAGTTTTTGTTAAATAAAAGGTGGCCTGAAAAAGACAAAGATAAGCTACTACATTAAATTTGTTTTTGTACTTCTAACTAATTTACTTACTTATGATCACGTATATTGCGTTCATATGTTTGAAAATTTATTTAAAGGGCTTTAGCCTTTAGGAAATAGCATTATTTAGCCGTAAATGTTCAACAAAAAGAGCATAAAATCCATATTTTTAAATACGTTACAATAGAGTTTATTTATGAAATGAAAATATTCTTGCAATGTGCAAAGATTTATCCAATACATTTTACCTAATAAAATTATTCAGACAAAATTTTACATATTTACTTTTTGGTTTGTGCATGTATCATCTCATTATATAAGAAAATATTATTTCATTTATGGTGCGCATGAGATTTTTTTCGTTGGTAGAAACAGTTACCAAATTAAAAATTAACTTTTAGCATTTTGTTTACTATATTTTCTCAAATAAAAATTTAAAACTAAAAAAAATAGAAAGGTCAAACATGATTAACATGCGCTCAGTCGGATTGAAAACCTATTGGTATATAAGTATATTCTAAAAAAATCTATATTATTCATCTCAATAAAGTAAATAAAAATCAAAAGTAAGAAAATAATTATTCTTCAGCTTTCAGAATCTCTTGCAAGCTTTAATTTTTTGGCCCGGGCTAAACATAACTAGTATCAACAACATATAGGAATAATGCTTTGCTCATTTTAGGAGACCACGGATTATTACAGTTGCACGCTTCACAATATACTCTCGGATACATGATTACATAGTTTGCAAGAGGATAGGTGCCGTGGAAAGACTGGTCAAGAATTTTTGCTCCGCACCTAAGATTCATATTGGTGCTTATTCTGTATTTCTCTTGACGTCGCCTCCCAAAGGAAAGAAAAGGGTAGAAAAGAAAAAGAAAGCTTTTCTCTGCACTTATCTGGTCTTCCAAAGTGAAAAGAATCCGGGGAACACTCTCACTTCCCTTGTTCCTACACTCTTGCATCCAGTCCTTTTCACATTTACCCATCAGCCAAATAATATTTTGTGATTAACAACTGTTATTTCCATCAAGGATCACATGAGCAAGGAATTCGGGTAAATTGTAGAGGTGGGCATCGGTCGGTTCGGTTATGAATATTATCGGTTTAGCATATCGGTTATCGGTTTACAAATATGATAAATCGATAACCAAACTGATAAGATATTGGTTATCGGTTATCGGTTAATCGGTTATCGATCATTATCGGTTCGATTATCGGTTTACCTGATAAGATAACTCAATCTAGAGTTAAGCAAAAAAGAGAAGAGTAAAAAAATTTTAAGACTCGTTTCTGGCCACAACTAAAACAGTTTTATATCGGTTATGAACAGTGGACACAACTAATTGTGCTAATCTTCCTGCTAGCTTTGACTTAATCTGACCCCTGCAATACAGTTGTTGTATCACATGTCTTACTAATTGTGCTAAAATAGTTTTATATCGGCAACTAATATTCAACGTAATCAACACTACATTGAACAAAGAATTTGCAACAAACATAATCAAACACTACATTGAACAAAGAATCTGCAACTAATATTCAACATAATGTTGCTGCTACAACTTTTCAGTTTCCAACACTACAAACATCAACATAATGTCGCTGCTAAGCCATAAAATCTGCAACTAATAGTTTGACACTACAAACAGTTGTCCAATTGTTTGAAAGAGTAGGGATGGATCGATAGAATCAAACACAACTAATAGTTCAAACACATTAATAACAATACAAAGTAGTAGCAATTTCACCTTAAGATTAACAAGTCCAAACATAGTACTAATGGTTCAAATTCAAGTTAATAAGACAACAACTACTCAATCCTTATAGGCTTCACCAAATTACGCTCCAAGCAATGCTCAACATGCCTCATTAAGTACTTAGTACCAGTTTTATTATTGCAAGGTAACATAAAACAAGATGACAATGACTACATCTTACTTTTCACCATCCATTATCACCTTCTTCAATCCTTTCATAGTGACTCCAAACATGTGAGATAGCTTTGAGACCACAAAATCTAGGCATGGTTACACCTATTTAACATAAAAAGAAAAAATATTAAGTCAGGTAATATTTGTAAACATACTATGTGTTATATAAGTTGAATAATTAACTTACCAAAGTTTTAACTCACAACTATCTAAGATTCTACACATCATCATTGCAAAGTTCGTTTCCAAGTTTGGCAAAATCTATGAGAATATATATTAACAAGTCAAACAACAAAAATATTAAATAAACTATTTATAAAAATAATATACAATCGAACAAATTAAAATATTGCTACCTTGTTCTAGTTGATCGAGAACATCTAAATCTTCCTCAACACTTACAGGTAATGGCTCACTCCGAAGCCAATCTTGAAGGCATACTAGAACTTCCACCAATTTAGGAGTCAATGAACTCCTAAATGAATCAAGAATACGCCCTCCAATGCTAAATGCACATTCGGATGCAACACTTGAAATAGGAATAGATAACACATCCCGAGCCATCTCAGCAAGAATGGGGAATATAGGTGAGTTTATTTTCCACCAAAGCAATATATTAGAGTCTGCTATTTCATTTTCAACTTCTTCTGTAAGATATTTTTCTAATTCTGATTTAGAATCTGAACCTCCAATCCCAGCTTTATGTCTTTTTAATTCTTCAAAGAAAGAACCAAAAGCTCCTCCGCTTTAGACACTAATAGTATTCACTAAAAGCGATGAAGTAAAAGTTTCCATTGTGTCCAATGAAGAGTTAGATAAACATGAAGAAGGACGACAACCTTTATCTTTTGAATGAGACTTTACATACTCATCAAACAATGAAGTCATGTATGTATGCACTGCCTTCGCGATAATTGGCCCTTTTTCTTCAAACATCTTCGCAAGTGCAAAACTAACAGAATCAAACTTGTATCGAGGATCCAAAACACATGAAATAAAAATCATCTAGTTCATTTTTTCTGGATTACCCCAATACTTATCAAATTTCTCCTTCATCTTCTTTGCCATTGAACCCAAAAGAACATCTTCATTTAATATCAATTGTTTCAAGTAAACAACAACTTCACAAATTTTAAGAAAATAATGATTTGATGTAACATAAAGTAAGCCAGATACCTTTAAAGTAAGCTTATAAAAGATTTCAAGAAATTTTGTCAATTTCTTTACATTTTCCAATCACTACTCAAAAGTCTACTTGCAGGACTTCCATCCACAATATCAACAAACTCAAGATGATGTGGCAAGCCAATATCATGATCAGCATATTCTAAAATTGCACTCTCATATTCAATAGCCCTGTTCAACATTAAGTATGTAGAATTTTACCTTGTAGGAACATCCAAACATAAAGATTTCCTAACTAGATTTCCTTCATCACAACATTCCTCAAACTTTTTTCACCTAGCAGGAGACTGCCTGATATATCTCATTGCTTGCCTAATACGTTCAATAGACACAATTGATTCTTTTATACCATCCTGAATAACAAGATTCATAATATGAGCCATACACCTCACGTGAAGGTGCTTACCATTCATGGAATTGGTCCCCCATTTTGTTAACTTCTTAGAAAGCTCCTTCACCGTCACATCATTTGAACTAGCATTATCAACTGTGGCAGTGAAAATCTTTTGTAACCCCCACTCTTTCAAACAATTAACAATACTATTTGCCATATCTCCACCTCTATGACTAGAAATTAGACAAAGTTGATAATTCTTTTATGTATTTTTCATTCACTATCAATCCAATGAACAGTAATACACATATAATTTATTCGTTGTAAGGAAGTTCAAGTATCAGTGGTAAGGCAAACTCTCTGATCTTTAAAAAGCTTCACCAACTTACGTTTTTCCTCATTGAAAAGATCAAAACAGTC
>AWOL01S0143734.1:0-10035 GCA_000715115.1 Nicotiana otophora
TATGTGTTTCTTGAGAAAGGATACATATTTAGGTGGTTGTTGAACAACGTCACTCCTAACATATGTGAGAAATCAATACAACGGGTTTGAAGGTAGGTTTAGAAATAACAAAGCCTTGATGTGGTCATAATGAGCGGTTTGATAAAGCCAACTAGCGTAGTTCAAGAGAATATGCCTAGTAAATTATTGTAGTTGCTCAAGAGAGAATTACGGCACCTAAAGTGCTCACGATCAGTAGAGAATACATAGACGAAATTGTAAGAAACATAACGGGAAGGATTCCGACAATTGGAGAAATCATAACTCTAGACCTCCTGAATTTAGTCTCCGACCCTTAGTATCTTTAGTTGTTAATTTACTGCTTTAGTTTATTAGTTATATATAAGAATCGTAATATTTATAACTTAAGAATTGTTCAAGCTTGTCTTCTTGGTGATAGTGAATAGTTGCAGTTAAACCTTAGTTCTCTGTGGGATTCGACTTCGGACTCTTAGACCGGATTATATTTGCAGCGACCACTTAGTCTTTTTTATAAGACATAGTTGGACGTGATTAAATTTTAGCGCCATTGCCGGGGAACTAACGGTGTAGCTGTAGGTGTACATATTGCTAGGTTTTAAGTTTGAACTTTTATTTTTATTTTTTTGTATTTGATTTTTTTAATTTTGAGTTACTTGTTGATTTTACAGACATGGCATCTTGGAATTATGAGAGTTTTGATATTGGTAATTCTACTTTTGATCCTTCTTATGCATATTGTGGAGAAAATCACCCATTGCAAAATTATCAAAATATTCCTGAGAGCGAGTTGTGTTCACCAACTCAATCTTATGTGTGGAATGTGTGTGATATATGTGGTGGTCAAGATGGTCACTTTCATGGTTATGCGTATATTTCTTATCCTCCCCTTATCTCTTGCTATGTTGGTTCTACTTTTTCTGGTGAAGTAAATAGGAACAAAGAACCTAGGGAAGCTGAACTGAAGGAGATCAAAGATATGTTAAAGTGCCTTCTGGAACAAAATAATGAGAAACAACTGCAGATAGAAAGGCAAGAGGCAACTATTCGCAACTTGGAGGCTCAAGTGAGTCAAGTGATTGGAGCTTTTAATGCTCAGCAAAGCAATTTTATGGATAGTAGCCAAAAAGAGCATGTATTAGATGCAGAAATCGAGGTGCTAACGGAGGAGGTCGGAGTAGAACATCAACAATCATTCGAGCTAGATTTTGAGGATGTCGTTGTTGTAGAAGAGATACTAGAGTCAACCAAGGACATTGATGATACATATTTAGCTGACTCTAGTGTCATTGGTGTTGAGGATGTAGACAGTCCAAATGTTCATGTAGTTGAGCGCATTGGTCCACACTCTAAGAATTTTTCCACATTGTGTTTGGATGATGATATAGAAATAGAGTCATCCGGGCCACTTGAGGAGTCAAGGAATGAGGAACAAGGTGCCTACATTCTGGAATTCTTCTTGCCAGAAAGTCGGAATTACACACCTCATCTAAAGGCCAAGAAGTGCAGAATACTACATTGTTTCCTTGTGACAGTTAGATTCATTCCACCACCCCAGGAGCATAATCATAAGCTTGAATCAAAACTTGGGGTTCAATTCATAAGCTCGAGGTGGAGGCAAAAAGCGATTCATGTCGTGCCACGACGTTAAATCAAGCGCTTGTTGGGAGGCAACTCAGCTTTACTGCTTTCTTTTATTTTTTAGTTTTTAAATTGTACTATGTTTGTAGTGTCGATTTTTGATTTTTTTAGGAGCATGGAAAACAAATCCATTGGAAGGATGCAACAGTAAACCAAATGGTTGGAACTAAGTATGAGGTACCCGCACGAAGGACCAGGTCTGGGAGAAGTCTGAGTACCTCATGAGCTGCTAGTGCTTCGGCCTTTGGCCGACCAAGGAGTTTCTTTTACCCTCTTGTATTTATGGGTGTGCATTGGGGACAATGCATAATTTTAAGTGTGGGGTGAGGAGATTGTCTGGGTGACTTTCTATGCTATTTTAGTCGTGTTAGTTTAATTGAATAACACTTTTTATTTATTAAATAGAAAATATTGGACTTTTCGTGACGATGGATCTATTAGACAATTTTCTTGAGGGATTTAAGTCGAAAGGAAAAAGATAAAAAGATTTTATTTTGTTAGGTAGTGTAGCAATTAACCCTTGGTTTTTCTTTGTGCCGCGGTTCTTTTTCAAGGGTTTTGTTTGAACCGGGTGTAGCTAGTTTTATTTTTTTAGGAATATGAGCCATTGTGATGTGTTTTGAATTGAAGCAATATCTCTTGACTTTGTTATGCCTTGATAATAGTAAGTACTTTGGATGTGACGCTTAGTCTCAGGTTTTGACTCTTGTAGAAATACCTTAAATCGTATAATCTTAACTTTACTTAACTGCTTTGACTAGAGTGTCTTGATGAAACTAATCCTGAGTGAGTTATGTGCCATGTGTGTGTGAGGTTTGTGTATTATTTTGTGCATTGCATTTGATATCTAGAACTTGCCCCGTATGTTTGCAAAGCGAAATACTAGTTTTGTTCAGTCTTGGAAGTGATATAGGAGTTTCTTTGTTGAGCCCGATATATATAGTTTACCCGCATAATTGTTATATAACGTAGTTAACCCCTTTGAGCCTGTAATTCTGTTTCTTTGGCAACCACATTTCAAGCCCTACCCATTTATTTGAATTAACCATCTATTTGAACCTGTTCACCTCTCATGAGCACTTGATTTGTTATGAACTTTGTAAAGGTTAAAGTGTGGGGTAGATGGTGGGGCTTTTGAGTGGAACTAATAAAATAAGGAGAAAGGTGCACTGTGTTGAAAACAAAATAAAAGCCACTTGAATTGAAAAAGAAAGAAAAAAATATATATAGTTGTATTGTTGTGAATAATATTCCTTTGGTGGCTTTTGATGTAATTGTGCTTAAAGAAGTATGGGGTAATATATATTTATATGAAGGTGGAGTTATGGTTTCACATAAATGTGGGGTTTTAAATGTTAAAGTGTATGTATTAAAGTACTTAGGTAGATGTAGTCACTCTTATATCTAAATGTATCATATCCGTCCCGCAGCCTACATTACAACCAAATAAAGTCTTACTTGATCCGAGACTGAATGAGCTCGATTAGTAGAGTAGTACACTATGGGCAAGCCTATGGTGAATCTTTTGTGGCATATGAATGTTATTTATGAGAGTGAGTGAATACGTTCTATCTTGAGTTCCTAAGTGTTCTTAAATTTTATTGTGTGGAACTACTCTCTTTTGTTGTGTGAGGGAACTTGATTCATGAGGGTAAGGTAATGTCAGTGACCTCTATGTTAGGTTAAGTGGGTGAATTGTGAATAATGCATGGTATTTGTCAGTCAAATCTTGAGGTGAAGATGTTACGCTTTTGTGCTTAGTCTATTTCAAATATTGTTGGTATGATGAGTTGGGAGAATTGTTTAAAAAGGCCGTATCTATATAAAGTGTAGTTTGATTGTTCGAGGACGAGCAATGGTTTAAGTGTGGAGTATTTACGATAGGCTATAATTACGTATTTTAGTCGCTTATTACACTCTAATTTACTGCACTTTAGTTGAGTTTGAGCTTTAATCGCTAGTGTTTTGCACTAATTGGGTGTTTTATGCCTTGTAGGAGTGATTCCGAGCTATGTAGATGTTATGGAATGAATTCAAGTGATTTGGAACTTTGAAATCTGAGTAAAATCCCAAGGAATTAAGCCGAGATCGTGTTCGGGGATCAACGGATGACAGTTTAGAACAAACGAAGAATCGAGCAGGCATATTGCGCACTGTATAGTAAAATACACATAACTTTTCGATCATAACTACATGTGGGCTCTACAATATATGGTTGGAAAGCTAATTTAAAGGTCTACAACGTTCATGTTTTACAGTTATTTAAATTCCCAATAGAATAGGGTGAAACATGCATGGCAAGTGTGCGGCCACGCACTGACCGCGCATATGGGGCAGAAAGTGTGAAACGTGCGAGGCCAAGTGCGCGGCCGCGCACGTCCTGTCCGAGAAAAGTGTCCTTTTTGCCTAGGAGAAGGTATAATTATTTGGGCCCGACCCTACTTGGTATATATACATGAAAAATAGTATTTTGAGGACTTAAACACCACTTTAGGGTAAGACAATACCCAAGGAGGCAAGAATACGCTAGGATCAAGGAGGAAGATTTAACCACGAGTTTTTCCCATTCTTCTTCCTACTTTTCATTGTTGGTTATGACTTTTAGTATTGTAGTCTTACATACTATTATGAGTAACTAATTAATTATCTAGAGTTATGATGGAACCTTTTGGAGGATGAATTCTTGTTATGTTTTAATATAATTTAACCTTTGAATTTATCTATTTGTCAACTACGTGCTTATTTCAGTTGATTGAATGGCCATCGATTGACTGTGCCTATCTATTATGTGTTTCTTGAGAAAGTATACATAACTAAATGGTTGTTGAACAACGTCATTCCTAACGTATGTGAGAAATCAATACGGCGGGTTTAAAGGTAGGTTTAGAAATAATAAAGCCTTGACGTGGTCATAGTGAGCGGTTTGATAAAGCCAACTAGCGTAGTTCGAGAGAATGTGCCTAGTAAATTGTTGTAGTTTCTCGAGAGAGAATTACGGCACCTAAAGTGCTCACGATCAGTAGAGAATATATAGGCAAAATTGTAGGAAACATAGCGGGAATGATTCCGACAATTGGGAAAATCATAACTCTAGACCTCCTGAATTTAGTCTCCAACCCTTAGTATCTTTAGTTGTTAATTTACTGCTTTAATTTATTAGTTAATTAGTTAGATATAAGAATCTTAATATTTATAACTTAGGAATTATTCAAGCTTGTCTTCTTGATGATAGTGAACAGTTGTAGCTAAACCTTAGTTCTCTGTGAGATTCGACTCCGGACTCTTAGACCGGATTATATTTGTAGCGACCGCTTAGTCTTGTTTATAAGGCATAGTTGGGCCTGATCAGCGCTTGTCACCGGAACGGATAACGCTCATAAAAGTGATTTAATTGCTCTGTGCCCGGTAGCATTTACTAAGGAATATTCTACAGTATTAAGAGCGACGGTCCGTTACAGAGAATTTGGCATTTATATTCAACGTTACATCTTCATCAATGACCCTCATAATTTGCATTAAAGGAGGGCATGATCCCACGATATTTTTCGCTAGGCATAGTTATAAATAGTGAGCTCAATTACCATTNGGCATTAAAGGAGGGCATGATCCCACGACATTTTTCGCTAGGCATAGCTATAAATAGTGAGCTCAATTACCATTGTAAAGGACATGAACTTTCTGGAAAGAACATATACTATATTCTATACAAAGTTTTATACAATTACACTTTCTTACTTTTAGATCTCATCATTGTTGTATTCGGAAACCTTGTTCACGGAATCATCATCTTTGCAATTTTATCTACATTCTAAGGCTAAGTATTGTGTATTTCTTCAATTATTATATTATTTCAGGATCAAATTAGTTCACTTGTCTAGAAGCCACATATAAATTCAATTGTACCATTTTACGGGGTAAACAGTATGGCGCCCACCGTGGGGCCTAGACAGTCGTGCAATTAAATTGATCCTTGCCTTTTTTACTAACGTATTTTGACAATTTTGTCTTAGAAAAATCGCAAAAAATGGCAGAAAACACTGTTAATGATGCACGCAACCCTGAAATTCGAGGGGATCCACCTCATTTCAAGGACTTGATCAGTGACACCCGCAATGGGGGGAATGATGCCACTTAAGTGCATGACCGATGGTACCCTCGAAAGGTTCGGAAGACAACCCCCCGATGATGCTGACGAGGAACAAGTAGTAGATGCTGTGAGGATCCTGCAAGAGCAACAGACAATCATTTTGGGCCATCTCACGCGGCAGGATCAAGTTATGATGGAACTAAAGCAGGCGCTATCAGGTGCTTCGAATAATGTAAACAGGCGCGACTCGCTTCCTCCCGTTATTCCCGCAGACCAAATAACGCATAGAGTCGACAACAACACTCCCAAGGGTGAAGTTGGCTCCGATGGGGCTGGGGGGAGAAGATCAGGTCTTAACAACGAGAACGATTTATTTAAGGATGAGCTTTTACGGTTCATTAGGGAAATAAACACTCGTATGGATCAAATCTCGGGTGCAACACCAGTATTGAAAGGCCCGAACTCGAAGAAGTATGTTCAATTACCGTACAAGCCAAGTGAGGCACCAGAACTAATCCCGAAGCATTTCACAATGCCTGAAGTTCCAAAGTATGATGGAACTTCAGACCCGCAGAAATATATTACCACCTACACAACGTCGGTGAAAGGAAATGATCTAGCTCCTCACGAAATTGAATCTGTGTTGCTAAAGAAATTCGGCGAAACTCTCACGAGGGGAGCCTTAACGTGGTATTCATTACTGCCCGAGCATTCCAGAGATTCTTTTGAAATGCTCGCAAATTCTTTCATTAAAGCTCATGCCGGGGCCAGAAAGGTGCAAACCCGGAAAGCCGACATATTCAAAATCAAACAAGGAGAATCAAAATTATTATGAGAGTTTGTTACCCGGTTCCAAAAAGAAAGAATGTTGCTCTCAGCCGTTCCGGATGAATGAGCAGCTGAAGTATTCACCAAAGGATTGAATCAGAGAAGTTAAGATGCTTCCCGAAAGCTGAAGGAGAGCCTGCTTGAGTTTTAAGCAACAACTTAGGCAAATGTTCACAACTGGTACGAGTCGAAGATAAGGATCGAAGATGACCAACTCGGTTTTACGTCATCGGCCAAAGGACTGGAGAAGAGCAGAGAAAACTCAAAGGATGACTACGACGCGGATAGGTGGACTACGAGGGGTCGGTTTTTGCCCTACGAGCGTACCGAAGGCCGTGGCAAAAATTTCTGAACATCAAACAAGTTCATAGTTGACGGAGGGACTGATCATGGTCGAAATGATAGATCACTTCAAGATAAACAAACGTCGGGGTCTCGAGATCTTTCTTACCCCAGGTTATCAAAATATAACTTCAACGCCAGTGCAGTGGAACTGGTGTCAGCCATGAGGAACATTAAAGAAGCACGATTCGTGAGACCTCTGAGGTCCAATTCCAGCCAGAGGGATCCCAATTCATGGTGCGAATACCACAGGACGAATGATCACCGGACAGGGGACTGTCGACATCTTTGGGAGGAGGTGGCAATACTATTGAAGAATGGTCATCTTCGAGAATTCTTGAGTGACGAGCTAAGAACAATTATGATCGCAACACAGACAACGGTAAATCCTCAAAAGCAGGAGAGGAAACCCTACGCCAAATGATTAACATGATCTTTGGAGGGAACGAGATTAACGGGGTCACCTTTTCGGCGGTAAAGAAGACTAAAGTGTCGATAACTCACAGCAAAAAACTCCGGGAGGACGATATCACTTTCACGGAGGAAGACACAGATGGATTATTGTTACCACACAACGACGCACTGGTAATCTCTTTAAATGTGTTAGATTTTAAAATGGCAGAATGGCCTAAATAGCACCTATGCTTGTGCCACTTTGTCATGCCAGTCCCCAAACTTAAAAATTTGCCAATTGAATACTTACACTCCTTCAAACCGTGTATAATAAATTCTTATGATAGAAGGCTTCCAGTGCATGTAATACAATCTCCTACACGTAGGACGCCACGTCAAGAAAATTAAACCACGTAGGCTCCAGGTCATTTATTATGGCCACATAGGAAAATAATACGGAAAATAATTGTTAACNNNNCCCAAACACAAATTTTCCCCTCATTTTTCTATCTCTCCTCTCTTCTCTGTCATTGTTGCCGGGATTTTCATCATCGCAGTTGTTATCGAAGTTTGTGGGGTAAGTTTCTTCATCTGTTCTTCATCTTTTGTCTTTATTGATCTTCATTTCCCTCAATATATGGGGCTTTTGCTCTGTTTAGGGTTCTTAGGGGAAGGTTGGGTTAGATCGTAATTGTTATTTAATTTTCCTCAATATATGGGGCTTTTGCTCTATTTCGTTATATTTTGAAGTGAAACCCCTTTTTAATGTAGTGTCATGCATGCAATGGCATATTTGGTTATTCCGTTTAATTTTTGGGTTTTTTTTTGTCAAATCAGAATTTCATCTTAGATTTATGCGATTTTTTGTAAAATTTGTTGGGTCTCGTTCTTGTTAGTGGTCCACCAGAGTATTTCTAAATATTATAGGTTATTGTGGGGACGAAAAAGGAATCTTGGAAGTTTTTTACTTAAAATTCTGTCTTTTTGTTGGTTTGTTTGTGGAGTTGTGTAAAGGTGCAACTTTTGATAACAAATAGTCATTGATAACACTATTTGTTTTGTTACTTTGCAGGTATGAGAAGAAAATGGCTTCAAGCCTAGTTAACCTATAAATCCACCATAGTGATAATTTTGTATCGGACCCTGAGCTAAGGTATACAAATGGACTAACTTGTCCTCAATTAGCTACAGTTGATGTTGATGAGCTGCATATTATGTTGTTTCACAAGTTTGCTAGGGACTTAGGATTTTTAGAAGTTGATTTGTTTGGATGCAAAGTTAACAAAAAGGGTGGCTATTACATTTTAAAAACAGATGCTAATGTGTTAAAGTTTCTTAATACATTGAATTGTGGTGACTTTGTTGATGTTTATATTGTCCATAAAATTAGTAATCATATTCTTGTTGAGGACATAACTGAACTGGACCCCACTCTACAAACACATGGGCATGACAATGGGTTAAGTGCTAGAGTTGATGTGTCACCTCCCAACAATGATATAAATAGGACTGAAAATGACAAAGATAAGGGTAAGGGGTAGATATAAATGGAGAGATAGAAGAATAAGATGAAGGTGAAGGTAATAACTTCTCATCCTATCACCTTCAAACATCAAAATCTAATTTTGATAAAGACTTTGATGATTCTGAAGAGTCCGACTCACTGTTTGATATAGATAAGAATATTGAAGAGTGTAGTGATTTGAAAGATGACTCGGCTGAAATTAGACAGTCTAAAATCAACAAAAAGAAGGATGCCCAAGTAAATGTAGATGAGATACCATCTGGTCCTGTAACACCCTGAATTTTTACTAATATTTGTATTTTTGATTGAGCATCTTTATAATGAGGAGATATTTTTACTTCGCACTTCCTAAACGTGAAATTGACAATACATAAAAATTCCTTAATCTAGGTTGTGTTAATATTAATAAAGAAGTTCCATGGTGTTGCTATGTGTAACACTTAATATTATTTTGATGAATTATTGTTAAATATATTATACTTAAGTTTTTGAGCTGCCACCCTTTTGTATTTATCTAAGGATACTTAGTAGTTGGGCAGCCATTTTTATTTCATATTTATCCAAAATTCTTAAAGATAACTTTGATTGACTTAGTCTTCCATAAATTTCCCATTTTCATTCTTTCAAGAAAAAAAGAAAACCCCTACCCTCTCTCTTTCTTATCACCTGAAAACTTCATGAAAACTACCATAAATTTCCACTAAACCAACCAACAAAATTCGTTCTTGGTGAAGCTCAAGTTGCTCCTCTCTTTTGTGATAAGTTACTAAATCCGTTTTTATACTAGACAACTATTAGCGTTTTCTTCATATCATTTTGTATAGAGCTCCGTTTTAAGTGATCTAGGACTTTTTGAAAATATATTTTATAGATCTATAACTCTTATGAAGGAACCAAAACCTGGTTTGTCTTTTATTTACCTGAAAATAGGTGATGAAGTACAGGGCAAGTGTTGCCCAGATTTTCTATTTTACAAATCCTCCTTGTACTACTGTTAGAAAGTTTAGCATAACGTTTTGTACAAAATTGAAATGGGGGTGATTAAATATTGTATGAAATGTTAAGACACATATATACAACTATAAAGAAGACCACACAGTCTAGTTTGTTCTTTTTCATCTTCAAATCTGAGTCACAACGCGAGACAGTGATACTGTCCAGAATTTATGTTTCAAATATTTTGGGTAATTTTCGCCAATAT
>AWOL01S0143769.1:0-36695 GCA_000715115.1 Nicotiana otophora
TTGTGTGCAAACCAAAAATATTTTTGGGAGTATCATTAGCAAACCGAGGAAGGGTGGGTCATATGGCCCATACCTGAAAATACACGTGCCGGTGTAGGGGTGGATTATGGTTATTCCCCTTGTTTGGGATGAGATTGAAATATTGATGTGATTGTTGTTATTCCCCTTAATTGGGATGAGGTTGATATTAGTTGTGAATTGGAAAGTCAACCCACATGGCATATATGGGAAGGCGGCCTAGCAGATCGAGTGGAGATCGGACGCCATGTTGCGCACATGGTGGTACTACTCTTGGTAACACCTATCTTTCGCACCACATGTCAAACCACATTGTTTGTGGGGAGATTACCTAGCCGATTGGGCATGATCGGACTCCCTGCTAAAAACATAGTTATACATCGGTGCTAATGATCTCCCAACCAAAATATATATTATTTTCGTATTTTGAAAATTGTTATGTTTCAACTGGGCATTTGAATATTGTTGATTGTGACTTGCTATTTCTATTATTTTTCCTATCTTATATTGGCATTCTATTTTGAAAGTGGACATTTAGCTTTACATACTAGTACTATTCCATATGTACTAATGTCCCTTTTGTCGGGGGCGCTGCATCTTCAATGGATGCAGGTGGTTTGTCAGCAGGCGGTTGGTTTTATCCCTCGTTAGCAGTTACTCTCTATTCAGCAGATTTTGGTGAGTCCTACTCTATTTTGGGCTTCTTGTCATTTGACGTTGTACTTTACATTTTGAGGTATAGCCGGAGCCTTGTCGTCGGCACATCCATACTACCCTTCTGTTGTACTTAAAGGCTTCGTAGACAGTATTGTTGGTGGTATATGATGTTGGGAATTAAACTAGTAAGTGTTGGCATTTGGGCAAACATGTTTTTTTGTTATCATATCTATAAACTTTTAATATTTTGAAAATAAAAAATGAATATATTTTAGTAACGGAAAAAGAATGTGGAACAATTGACTCTTTTCATGTCTATCACTTGTATTGGTTCTTACATTGTTAATGGGCAAGATTGGGTTGAAGGCATCTAATAGGCTTGGTTAATCGGGGTATCTCGGTTGAGCACCGGTCACGCTCCCCGAGGTCGGGGCATGACATTTTACTTCTTAATAAGAACAATTTGAGCAATATCATGCTAACTAGTGGGCAAAGAGTCACAAAATGAACCAAAATATTATCACAAAAATTATTCTACCCCATACAACTTACTTTTTGAATTTACAACCAAAATTCGAAGGGGTATCCTTAATTCACACTTCACATACAAGAGACTAAATTTGTTAGTACCAAACAATCCAAAAATCTCCACATACCAAAACAAAACTAATTCCCTTACGAAAGTCGTCACGCCTTCCATCATAGGAAAAAGTTACCCGGTTCAACACAAAAATATTCCTTGGGAAAGAACCGTAGCATAAAGAAAAGCCAAGAATAATTTATTGAAAAGTATATTACTACTAAAGAGATAAAAATAATATAAATTAAAAACTACTAAAGAAAATAAAATAAACACTAAAGGAATAAAACTAAAATAACTAAAAACTACTAAAGAAAATAAAATAAACACTAAAGGAATAAAACTAAAATAACTAAAAACTACTAAAGAAAATAAAATAAACACTAAAGGAATAAAACTAAAATAACTAAAAACTACTAAAGAAAATAAAATAAACACTAAAGGAATAAAACTAAAATAACTAAAAACTACTAAAGAAAATAAAATAAACACTAAAGGAATAAAACTAAAATAACTAAAAACTACTAAAGAAAATAAAATAAACACTAAAGGAATAAAACTAAAATAACTAAAAACTACTAAAGAAAATAAAATAAACACTAAAGGAATAAAACTAAAATAACTAAAAACTACTAAAGAAAATAAAATAAACACTAAAGGAATAAAACTAAAATAACTAAAAACTACTAAAGAAAATAAACTAACAAAAGCAACTAATACTAAAGGAACAAAAATAATATCCATTATATGGAATAATAAAAACGACTAAACCACAATTATATCACCAATCACAAATTACGCCCGGCAAAGGCACATGATAAACAATAGTAGAACAACCCTGACAAGGGCACACAATATCCATACAAAAGTATAAGCCCGGCAAGGGCACAAGTTAAGCATCAATGTACAAATAAGGTATATCCCTAAAGCCACCCCCAACTAAAAACACTGCACTGTCCTCACTGCACAATATCAAGATAAAAATAAGAGTAATTTGAGGGTCTCCCTTATGTCTGCATCAGACTAGCAGACTGCGGGCAAAGCTAATCATTGTTGTATGGAGCTCTCGGCCTCGTCATCATCGGTAGCATCAGTATCAGCATCAGCAACACTTGACAGGAAGAAATACTCTTCACTATCATCATCGTCCTCGACCGGTATATTCCTGTTTGGCTGCCCCATTTGAAGAGGGCCTTGATGCCTCTCCACATCTTTATCATAAACTTGATCTTCTTCTTATTTTTCTCTTTATCCTTGTGGAAATCGGCCTGAAGATCTACATGTGCCTTGGCCATGTTGCCATAGGTTGTCTCGAGCCTGCTAACAGAAGCTGCCAACTTCTCCTGCGACTCTGCTTTCATCTTCTGGTTCTCCAGGTAGGTCTTCATTTCTTCCCTGGTAAAGTACTCTAGCGTAGGTTGGGAGTGTGAGGGCCCACTAGGGAGCTATGATACTAAGTCACTGATGGAAACAAGCTGTGAGTTCAACATCCCAAATGGTCCCTCAGGCAGGGCTGCCTGTGAGGAAGACTCTGGTCTGGCAGCAGTGGTGACATTCCTCTTTTTGCTCTTTACTGCACTACCCTCGCTCGTTACTCTCAACAGATGAAAGGGTTTGTCGGCCGGTAACCATTGATCGGTGCTACGCACCTTAACCTCTGCCCTTTGGCACAACTCTATAATCAGTGAAGGGAAGATCAAGCCTGGGATGTAGTCTAGCAAATACTCTTTCAGCTCCTGAAGGATATAATGGCCGACATTAACATGAATGTCGTCTAGTATGCATGCAATCATCAAGGCTCTGCCATATGAAACATCCGAAATATTTCTGCAGGGTGATACGCTGTTGCAAATGATGTAGAGCCACATTTTTGCCTCAACTGTGAAGTCGATAGACTTCAAACCCTTTTTCTTGTTTGCCTACTTTGCTCTCATGTCGGCTGGATAAAGTTTAGAAACTAGCCAATCTCCATTTGAGCAATGATCTTTTTCTCGTACTGGCTCAAGTAGAAGGTTAGGAAGCCCTAGAATATCATTGATTTGTTCAATTCCAAACCTCACTATTTTGCCTCTGATGGTGAGTTGTGGGTCGTTGAAGTTTGTACGCTTAAGGCTTGCGTAAAACTCACGAACCCACTCCTCATTGGCCTTACACGGGGTAGGCATGAAACAAGACCAGTCGATAGTCTGTAGACGGCCATAAAAGTCTGGAAGCCACTCGGCCAATTTATCCTCGAAGATTCCCTTTTCAAGCACAACCTTCTTTGTAAGAAGGTTGTTGTAATATCGGCGATGACAATTAGCAAACATGAATCGTTCAGTGTCGAATTATTCTGCCTCAGCTTCTTCCTCAATTTCATGATGAAACGCCACATTTTTGTTCATGTTCGGGTCCATTTTAAGATTAAAGTACCAAAAAAATAAAAACCAAGTTAATAGGGAATTATAATCATGTTAAGCAATTCAAAACAATGCAATTAGGCCAAAGAATCAAGATAAACGGGCTCTGAAAGCTCCAATTGCAAAGCTACTATTTTTGCATAAACTTCACTGTCACCGCACCTGCGGACAAAGCCTCGCAGGTGCGGCTCCGCTTCTGCAGAGATTCTGTCGCATCTGCGAAAAGTGACTATTGGCAAAGTCTCGCACCTGTGGAATGTACATCACAGGTGCGAAGCTGCACCTGTGGCATTATACTCACTTCTTCGAAAGGTTATATCTGGCCAAAACTCGCACCTGTGGACAAGTCATCTCAGGTGCGAGCCCGCTTCTGCGGTGTTCATCAGGGTTTCCAAAAAACCCAGAAACTGCCGAATCTTTTAATTCCAAACATGATTTTGGCACATAATTTGTACTCAAGCCTTCTAAATTAGTGCACTATATGATTACACGACTTGATTAAACGTGATTTTAAGGTACCTATGAACAAAATTTCTTTCAGACAATTTGTCGAACATTTAATGGGCACTGAGAATGTTACACTTATTTAAACAAGATAGGTACTCAGACTTCCCAAAATTGTTTTGCGACAACAACAGCACAGACAAACACACTCTCAACCAATGTCCTCACCCCTAATATTGACACTAATTAGAAGGAAATGGGCCTGTGGGAATTCTGCCATGGAGAAGAGATGAAGAAGAAGAAGAAAATAACAGTAGAAGAGAGGAGTAGAAGGGAGAACTGGAGATGATACCTGTTTGTCTTGTGTGAGGACAGTAGAATGCACGAGCAGCAGAGATGAATGTGAGAGATGAGAGGGAGTTTTGAGTTTTTGGGGAAACAATTAGAGTCTCACCTGATGATGAAGGGCTTTAAAAATTTATCCAACTGGCCGCTTCTGCGGAAGAATTAGTGCTTCTACGAGAGTGCTTTTGCGGTTAGTGAACTGCTTCTGCAAAGCTGTCACATCTGCGCTCCAACAGGCGCTTCTGTGGGGCCGCATCTGCGAGTAATGTTCTGCAAATACGGTTTCACCAAATGATTGATGCACAGATTTGGCAGCCACTATTTTTGTGCACTCCAACACCTCAAACTCCTCAATGCAAGTGCAAAAATTCTGAAACCATGTAGATTAGTCAAAAATAACATATTAAAGTATTCTAAAAAAAATTCAAAAATGACTAAAAATTTGAAAACTATGGGTTGCCTCCCACCAAGCGGCGAATTTACCGTCGTGGCACTACGTGAATTACTTTACTATTTTTCTTGCCACTTGGATGATATGAATTGGGAACCTAACTTGGAATCAAGCTTGTGACCATTAGCGACGGGGGGTGGTAAGTAGATGATCATGCCGAGCATCAATTTCTGCATTTTGCATTTATTGGCTTTCTTTTGAGGAGTGTCATTTTGCGTTCTTGAATTTTCAAGTTGCAATATGTATGACTCTTGTCTTTTTTCTTTGCACTGCCACATGGATTCACATGGTTAAATTTCCATATCACCATACAAGCCCAAAGTTGAAAAATGCTTGGAATGATATAATTGCCCCCAACTTGCATCTTTTTCCGGATTTTGACATCCTCTTTTTCCCCCGAACTAGATTCAACTTCAACCATATTTTCAATTACACCGATTGAATCTAGTTCTATATATTTCCTAGCATCACCCACAATCATGGAGTCGGTTGGCAGATGTTCAATTCTTGATTCCTCCAAATAAAGCTCACTTTCGTCCTCGAAGTTGGACTCTTCTTGACCTCTTTCCACACTCTCAAATTGATAGTCATAATGAGCCTCAATAAATGACTTCAATTGATCTTCCAAAGAGCGGATATTCTCATCATTTTGATGTAGTGCTTGTTTTAAGTCCTCGATTGCCAAGCCTTGCTTCTCCTCATTTTCAAGAATGGCCTCCAACATGAGCATCATCCTCTCATATTGAGCATTTGAGAGTTCTTCTTCATTTTGATCAAGTTCCAAAGAAGGATTTTTGGCTTCAACCTTTAGGGAAGGTTCTTGGCTATCATTCACTTCCGAGGCTTTTTGGACCTCTAAAGCTTCAAGCATTTCTCCCATTTTTGAGTTCAACCTTTCAAGAAAATCATTTTGGAGACTATTTTCCAAAAGCTCTTCCAAGGCATTTTGCTCTTTGTTTCCTCCTTCAAGTAGGCATTCCAACATGAGCTTGAAATCTCCATTTCGACTATGCTAAAGTTCTTTCACTTCCATATCCCTATACTTGTTACCACAATAAATAGAATTATCATAGCGGGGGTTCGGGAAAGGGAAGGACAAATAAGCACAATTATCCCAATGACCGTTTTGATTACCACACTTATCACAAATACTCCACTCATGGGTTTGAGATTGTACACACAATCCGCCCCTAAAAGAATTTAATTAATATTTTCATGAGTGTGGTCCTCCACAATAAGGACAAGGGTCATCAAAGTATGAACAACTACCATCCGACCAATTTTCATTATATGATACCATTTTTCAAAATTAAGAAAATAAAAAAGAAACAAACAAGATAAATAACAAGAAAAACAGAAAAAAGATAAGAAAAATAATTACACAAATATTCACAAGTTTGGACCAAAGCATGCACGCTTATTTATCAAACAACCTAAATATGTCAAATTGTTCCTCGGCAACGGCGCCAATTTTGATGACGTCCAAATCCACTACTAAAAAGTAAATGGACACGGTCGCATGAAATATAATTTACCCAACTATGAGTCGGGGTCGAATCCCACGGGGAACAATATATAGGCGATTAGGCGTGTAAGAGAATTATCTCTTATTATGCTAAGCCAAACACTTAGAAATGTTTTGAGAAAATATTTAATAACTAATTGTGAAAATGTAAGCTAGCCTAGAAAGCAAGTAAAATGATCAATGGCTACAAGCATCGATACATGAGTAATTACACTCAAGTAACGATCCAATGTATTTCATGATTTTATAAATGTGAGCGAATTTATGTTAATTAGCCTCGGGTAATAATTCTATATTAGCTTCTTTCGAAGATTAGAAAGACTTCCTAATTAAATTGTCCCTAAAACAATTATGAGATTAAGCACACTCGAAAATATGGCTACAAGTAGTTCAATCATATCCCTAGGTAGAATCTATAAAATGAGGGTTAACACCTCAAGTTCTTGTTAATTAATCTTTTCCAACCCCAAATTATCTTTCCCAAAATTAATTCGAAGTAAATGGGCGAGTCCTAGGGTTAGATAATCCCTTTGGAAACATTAAAAAACAAGAATAATTGAATAAACAATAACTCACTTCATAATAAATAAAAATCGTTCAATACATAAGCACAACAAGATATTTAATCCACACTTTAAATATGAATATTCCCATAAACAAGATTCAAGTGTTGGAAAAAATACTACACACTTAGATATACAATACAAAGCAAGGAAATGAAGAAATGAACATAAATAGGCAAGAAATTCTCAACCAAAAGCTTCAAATCTTCATGTCTGAAGCGTGTGTGCAAGAACCCTAGCTCTAAAACATGACAAAAGCTGCCCAAGCTACCAAAAATAAACCAAAGATCAGCCAAAGATATGTTTTTAATCAGCTAGGTCGTGTATTTGTGAGTTTGGAATGAAGAAAATGTGAAATGACATAAGTGTCCAGGTCTGACGCCCGTTGACTGCACCTGCGGAAGAATCCTCGTAGGTGAGGTTCCGCAGATGCGTGTAACAGTTCGCAGAAGCGGTTTTTGTGGAGAATTTAATCTTCCGCAGAAGAGATCATATCGCCGCAGAAGCGGTTTTCTCAAATGCGGACCCCCAAGCATAGAAGCGCGACCGCAAAAGCGGTTTGTGAATCGCAGATTCGATTTTTGCCTCGCATGTCTTCTTCTGCAAATGCACAACATTTCCCGCAGATGCAGATAAATCTGCGCATATGCGATTTCACTGGAAATTTTGCACTTCTTTCACTCGTTTTGCACAATTCCACTTCATGTAATTTCAATTCTCTTCTATACTTCATTTACCTGAAAATCTAGCAATGCACACCATAAATCACCTCATTTTATAATTAAAGGACACAAAAACTAAAGAAAAGAGACTAGTTTAAGTGGTAAAATCACCACTCATCAAATATACATTTTTTTTATGATCATACACTTATTTTTTTTCTTTCTTTTTCAATTCAAGTGGCACTTACTTTTTCAAAACAGTGCACCGTTCTCCTTATTTCAATAATTACACTGAAAAGTCAAACAAACCACCCCACACTTCAACTTTTACAATGTTCATAATAGATTCAGGTACTCTCAAGAGGTATAAGGTTCAAATAAATGGTCAATTCAAACAAATGGGTAGGGCTTGTAATGTGATTGCCAAAGAAACAGGGTTACAGGCTCAACGGGGTTAACTAAGATACATAATAATTAGGTGGACAAAAGTATATAACTGGCTCGACAAAGAAATGCCTATATCACTTCCACAAATGAATAAAACTGCCATTTCGCTTTGCAAATACACGGGGCAAGTTCTAGACATAAAATGCAATGCACAGAATAACACAAGACATCACACAGATATGGCACATAACTCACTCTGGATTGGACTATCACGACACTCTAGTCAATGTAGTTAAGCAAAGTTAAGATCATACAATTTAAGGTACTTATACAAGAGTCAAAAACTGAGCCTAAGCATCACAACTAAAGAACTCACTCTTCTCAAGGTATATTAAAGTTAAGAGATATTGCTTTTAATTCAAATCACCGCACAAGGTTTTCTAATACTCTACAAAACGAAAACTAACTATACCCGGTTCAATCAAAACCCTTGGAAAAGAACCGCGGCACAAAGAAAAATCAAGGGGAAATTATTACACTACCTAACAAAAGAAAATCATTTTGTCTTTTTCCTTCCACTTAAATCTCTCAAGAAACCTGTCGATGATATCCATCGTCGGGAAAAATCAAAAAAAATTTAAAAAACTTTTTTTATATTTTTTTTTTCTATCTCTAACTACTACAACTAGCAAACAAAAAACTAATATACATACACACAAATAAATATTCCCCACCCCACACTTTAAGTTGTGGCATATCCCCATGATACACAATTAAAAAGCATAAGGTAAAGGAAACTTCCTTGAATATCTAGTCGGGGTCCGAGTTGAAGTCGGGCTACATTCCTCGCGCCCGTACTAATGCACACATCTATGCAGATAGCTTTTTCTCAGCCTTTTTGGGGTACACCCCACACTTATCTTTCTCGCTCACCGCAGCCTTCTCTTTTGGGCCCTTCACTTTCCACTCAACACTCGTAGTTGGTTTGTCCTTTTGTACCCCCTTGCTACATTCATCTCAAAAGTCACAGTCTCCTGATCCACTCTAAGTATGAGTTTGCTCTTGTTTATATCTAATATAGCTCTACCCGTCGCTAAGAATGGTCTTCCTAGGATGAGGGGGACCTCCTTGTTTTTTGCCATATTCACCACTATAAAATCCACAGGAAATACGAACTTATCTACCCAAACTAACACATCTTCCACTATCCCCTCAGGTATTAAAATCGTTTGGTCTACCAGCTGCAACGATATTGGTGCAGATCGTATCTCTCCAATCTCCTTCTCTAGTTTCCTGTAAATAGATAGAGGCATTAAATTAATTGAGCACCAGAATCACATAAAGACTTATCAAAATTAATAGTTCCTAAAGATCAAGGTATAGTAAAACTCCCTGGATCTCCACACTTTTGTGGGAGTTTGTTTTGTATTATAACACTACAATGCTCTGTAAGCTGGATCACTAAAGTCTCTTCTATCTTCCTCTTCTTTGTCAGGATGTTCTTCAAGAATTTGGCATAAGCAGGCATTTGTGAGGGCACTTCTATGAATGGTAAGTTCATATGAACCTATTTCAGCACATTTCATACTTTTTATCATCATGTCTTCTGCTATTTCTTCCTCCGATTATACAGGAACATGCATCGGCGGCCCATCCAAGAAGAACAAGTCTAAAAAACTTGATGCCGGACCTCCCTCTACTAACACGATCATCCCTTCTTAGTTGTCTTGTGAAAATGATCTACATTTTTAAAAGGAATCTTCTAACTCCGATGATAACAAAAAATAGAGTTGTTGGTGAATTTCCCTCTTCTATTCACCCGGCCACTATTCCTATTGTAAAAGACCACTGTAGCTAGAAGAACATTGAGGTTTTAGCCCCTAGTGAAGTGGAGAGGATTACATCATTAGACCAGGGTATGTTTATGTTTACACATACCCATTTACTTAAATGCTTGGCAGGGAAATAGATCCAATCATCTTGGAGTTTTGTTGAAAGTACCAAGTCTGTTTGGCCCAAGTGGGGCCGATAATATGGCGCACGGTGGATTGCCTCTGATATCTATGTTCCCGGTCTCAAGAAAACCTTACTCTTGCACATATGATCAACCTTTACGCCCCTAAAATTTTCTGTAGAGGCATGATCAAACTCATCAAACGCGGTCATCATGCTATCACTACCACTGTTGATAACGATAATGACCATGATTGGATGGAGAGGTTTGGTGTTGTCTCTCCCGGGGACATTTTACCGGTGTCAGCATCTTCTATTCCCAAATCTTGGAACTATACTCGTAAGCTTTCTTAACATCCCTCTTTTACTGTGTTAAAGGAATTCCCCCTCTTTACTAAACTTTCTTTCCTCTTATTTCAGCCACCCGTTGGGTTCCTTCAACAGTTGAAAATCTAGCTCAATGGGTTCAAAATGTTCTGGATACTTCTACACCGGATTCCCGTATGTGGAAGTAAATTTCAATCAGGTTCAACTGGAATGGAAAGAACCATGGCGAGAAAAACTTCCCTTCCTTTCTTAACTCTTATCTCTATGCAATAGATAATTTTTAACTTCTTACATCAACATATTTGGCCATCCAAAAGGACCTTCTGTCTGTCCCACCATCGTGGTTTCACATGACCCAAAGGTGGTACAATAACAGATTTAGGAAGCCACCGACTGGAAGATGTCTTCTCAAGCCGCTCTTGCTTCCAATGAAGGCACATGTTCCCGGAGTCCCCAGCCCAAGGGGAAAAAATTGAAAAGAAAGTATACCCTTATGGCTGAGGTTAAGGAGAAACCCTCAGTCACAGAAGAGATCCCGGATAGACGAGCCACAATGGTCCTTGATAAAGATGAAACTGAGGACGATGATGAAGTGTTTTATCCTCAAAAAAGAAGAAAAAGAAGAACTCCCTCAGCTCAACTGGAGGACATAGAAGGACTCTTTCAAGAGTTCGAATTGATTGAAAATGTTGAATCCCATTTCAGGGCTCCGAATGTCGTCTCCAGTAAGAAGGGTTGCATATCTGAATCTCCTCCAACATCTATTCCATCACCAGCTCCTACCTCACCATCGGTCCCAGCCGAACAAGAGGAAGATGTGAGTTCCCCCCGATCACCTGATTAAGGGAACATAGAAAATGCCTTCTCGTCATCCATACGGAACCCTAACGGTAAATGCAATGTTACCCTTTTAGTTTCGGAAGAATGCCATTTGCTTTCCAAGCCGGTGGGGGTAGCCAACTACTTGAAGCCTCTGGCTTCGGATAAAGACTGGCGGAAAATGGATGCTCTTTCTGCTGATTGTTTGATCAATAACAACATGAATCTTACTGCTCATGTATCATTTCATCCTTCTCTCCTTCCTTTATATATAGCTTTTGGAGAAAGGTAAAGCAGGCATATGCTCGCTCTCATCATGTTCCTCCCTTCTCAAAATGTTTCCCTTTTTCTTTTTCTCAGCTTTCATTGGGTATTTCTTCTTCTTGTCCGCATCATTTTTCAGCTTCTCCCCATATTCTTTTTCATGTTTCACATCATTTTAGACCGTGGTAGGATCTTTCAACACTTTCCCACTTCTCAAGTTACAACATTCACTATTTCTTTAGGATTTCTCTCAATATCAGTGGGGAGAGTTCCTGGAATCCTCTCAAACAATAGAGTGGCTAGCTGCCAAACTTGTTTGTCCATGTTTTGAAAACCAGTGCCCAGTTCTTTAATAGCTGCTCCATGTTCCCGTATAGCTGTGCTATGAGTTTCAAGCCTCTCATCAGTTTTCTGAATGAAGGCTTTCATGAGATCTTCTGTGCCAGAATGAATGGGCTGTTGAGGCTGAAATTGCTGCCTCTGCTGATTTTGGTATGCTGGAGCTCCTTGTCCCTGGGGTCTAGAGTTATTTTGTTGCCATGTATTCGCGGTACCCCCAGGTGAACTCCATGAAAAATCGGGGTGCCTCTGACCCATTGCATTAAAATTATAGTTTTCCATAACATTCAATTCCTCAGTTGAGGCTTGACACTCATGAATAGGGTGTCCTCTTCCACATATATCACAGGCTGTGTGGGGCTCATTTTGTATCGAGGCTAAGGTCAGCTTTTGTATTTTTTTAGCCATAGCATCAAGTTGTACCTGCAGAGATGTATTAGGATCCACTTGGTGAACACCAGTTGAGCTTCTTCTTTCAGCACTCTCAAAGGGCCACTAATTAGCATATTTAGGTAACTCATCAAGAATTGTAACTTTCTCCTTTGGAGTCTTCTTCATCAAGGGTCCTCCAACTGCATTGCTCAACGTTCTATGCGAGGCTAGTGTCAATCCATCCCAATAGTCCTGAAGTTGCATCCAAAGTTCAATTCTACTATGTTGACACTTTCTAACAATCTCCTTAAACCTGTCCCATGCTTTAAAAACAGTTTCAGTTTCTTTCTGGCAGAAGTTAGGGATTTCGCTTCTAAACTTGCCCGTCTTAGCTGAAGAGAAATATTTATCAAGGAATTTTCTGGTTATCTCTTCCCATGTTCTAATCGAACCTCTGGGTAAGATTCGAAGAAATTGATTTGCATCATCTTTGAGTGTGAAGGGGAATTCCCTTAAGTACACTGTATCTTGTGACACACCATTGTATTGAAAGGTGTTCATAATCTCCTCGATGTCCATTAGATGTGTATTTGGATCTTTGTTCATCTTTCCTCTGAAGACACAGTAATTCTGAAGGGTTTGAATCAACCTTTGCTTCAATTCGAAATTGTTAGTTGCAATTGGAGGTGGTCTAACACTTGATAATCCTTGGTTGTAGATTGGTCTAGCGTAATCGCCCAGTGATCTCCCAAGCATGGGAGCTATATTTCCGAACTAGTCTGCAACTAAGGGTTGATTTGGAGCAATTCTCCGAACCCTATCTTCATGATAGATAATATGTGCATCTATAATAGCTGCTTCCTCAGCATCCCATGCAGCTTTTTCTCGTTGTTGTGCTGCCTCCCTCGCAGCCAAATCTATATTATCATCACTGTTTCCAACCACAAGTTCTTTGATTGAGGATTTTCCAACCTTTTCTAAAGTCTCGGTGAGATTTCTTTCCTATATCAGCTGTCACTGTTGTTTCTCTATCTGTGTTCGAAATGTAGAACTTCTTTTGCAGAAGCTCAAGTCATGAACCAATCTCAACCTGTAACATGTACATAGTCAAAAAACACCAAACGTAAAAAGGAAAAAATAAAAGAAAAAGAAATATTCCTGAATTAGCACTACAAACTATTTAAAATACTATTGATTGCCAATCCCCAACAACGATGCCAAAATTTCACGAGCTCAAAACACACACCTAAATTATGCTTGCTAATCAAATATAGTATAGTATAATATTGTATCTACAGTGATTGTATTTAAACAATGTTATCATAGTTTCTAGCTTGGTTGCTATGCAAGATGATCAACAATTAAGATTTATATGATTTTTAACTAAAATTAACTAAGAGTCTAAAGCTATTGACTAATGACAATCAAAACAAGGAATAAGCAAAGAAGATTATCAATGGGTGAAGATAGGGTTTTGATAGGATAGGTGCAAGATAATCGTTTGGTATCTAACTCTAGATAATTCACTTCTAATGTTTAAGAGAGTCTCTCGAATTCAATAAATTATTAGTTCACACGTTCAGTAAAAACTCCTCTCTCGATTAAGTCTCCACCTCACGAGATGAACCAATTTAAGCACGTAAAGATATGCAAGAATGTGTAGTGGATAGGTCTTTAGGAGAACCTCTCTCGATTATCCTCCTAACTAGGTTTAATCAATGATTCAACTAACCTCTTTTGATTACTAAGAAGAATTACCGAACTCAACCAACAATATAATGTAAGGGTATAACAAGTTCTGCCTCTCTTGATTACATGAACTAGTGAACATAGATGCAACAATTAAATCATCGAAAAATGCTTCAGCACATAAAACTAGAGTTATAATCCACAAACAATCATCAATATACTAAATCCATCAAACCCTAAAGAGAACTACTCCATAGACATGGAACAATTCATCACAAATATAATTAAAATATAGGAAAACATAAATTCAATCCAAACTCAGGCATTGAGTGAGGAAGCAGTGATGAAATCCTTGTGCTTTTGCTCTTTCCTCTCCTCCTTAGCCTCCTTAGGTCCAAAGTATGTCAAAAGTCATGAAAATAATATTTTTCCATGTATTTATATCAAGTAGGGTCGGGCCCAGACAAAATCACCTTCTCCTAGCCGAAATAGGACATTGGCTCCGTAAACATTACACATGCGCGCCGCATGGGGCGACATGCCATGCAGGGCATTAGTGGGGAAATCCAAAGAGTTAAAATCTGTCAGACAGCAGAAGTTGGGCAGCCGTGGCACGCCACGTGCTTCCCCACGCGCTGCGACAGTGGGGATTTCTCATAGTACGACTTTTTGCTTGTTTTTTGACGTCCAGACTTGGTCCTCGGCCCCCGAACACGATCTCGGCTTGATCCTTTGGGTTTTTACTCAGACTTCAAAGCTTCAAATAGCTCAGATTAGCTCTACAGCATCTACATAGCTCAAAATCACTCCTACAAGGCATAAAACATACAATAAGTGCAAAACACTACCAATTAAAGCTCAAACACAAATAAAGTGCAGTGACTTAGAGTGCAATAAGCGACTAAAATACGAGATTATAGCCTACCATCAGTTACATCCCACATTTTCACACGTTTAAGTGTGTCATTATTTAGTCGATATAATCGCAGAGATCATGACTATTTTCAAGTTCTTGAGTGCATAAAACCATGCATAGCACATGTTGTAAGGTTTAGAATTTAAACGAATTGAAAAAAATAAGTTTCATCGAAAGTCGGCAAGTTGGGAATGTTATAATCTGTACATTTGGTGAGAGACTGGGGTGCTTAATATGATAATAATTTGATGTTATTAGGTACTTTAGTTGTATGATAGCCGTGTGTTATGTTTTGAAGTCAAGCGAGTTATGAAACAAAAGTCGACAAAAGTTGTTGCACGTTACGTTCATAATTTCTACTGAAATTTTAGGTCCAATGTTGCTTAGATTTTCTCTCAATGTACTTGGATTTACGAGGTAATACACCCACTAAATTGACTATCTACGAGTCTAGTTTGCAACAAATTAACCCATTCATCGATATGGTATCGGAGTAGAGAGTTATTTGTGTTTTCGTGAGACTACACAAGCAGCTCCATATGGGACCCACTTAGGTGGTGGAAATGTCTTGATGTATATGTGATGCCTATGGCCAGTATTCACTCATTAAGTTTCATTCTTTCCAGACCCTGGACATCTATAAACCTTCTCCCAATGTTCTCTCATGATCCAAGACCCAAAAAGGACAAACCATACAAATCAAGTGTCGTGCTAGTAAGTTTCTTGTTTTTCTTGTGGTTGTTGATTTTGTCGTGCTTTTAGCTTGTGTGGGGATTGGTTTTAAGTGGTTTAAGTTCTGGAAAATACTCTCCTAAGGGTTTCATATAAATCCTAAGTGATTTCAAGTATTTCAAAATGATTCTAGTGCCGAGAAACCCGAAGTGCTTGCTAGTTTCTTTTCCTTGTTCATGTGGCTGTGCCAGAAGGATACTTTGTGGTGAAGTAATCTCAAATTCAAGTTGTTTTATCTGTTTGAAGTTAAGTAACCTCTTACTCTATATGCATTTATGCTTATCCAAGTTATGGCTAAGTCTTTGAAGCAAGAACTTGTGAGATATCAATTGAAAGGCTTGTTAGTTGTGTTGTTGATTGTTGGACTATTTGGGAGGTGTTCTTGCTGCATTTTATGAATGGAAAATTAATGGAATTACCTGAGTATATCATCATGTTAATATCAATATTTTTCTGAATATAAATAAGAGGAAAAGGATTCAAAATATAGTGTTATTAGACATGAACTGAGCTTGTCGCTCGACATGTTATTGTGCTAGTTGTATTCTATATAGCTACTGGTTGTTGTTTGGGTTGTTGCTACAATATAGAATGTGGGAAATGTAACAAAATCAAGAGAGATGCTGCACGTTTTAATATAGAATGAGTTTGCCATTCATTTTAGTTAGTTGTATTTTTCATAGCTTAATAATAGCATCATTATTGTGGTTGTAGATTAAGGTGCGAACAGTTGAGTTCAGCGTGGTTATTGGACAGATTGCTACAGGTATGTTAAGGCTCACTCTTTCTTTCTTTTGTCATGATCTACAAAGAATTTAACCATAACGCTATTACTTCAAAAGGAACTCTATTCTCAAGATTAAAGCTTGTGAACCTCATAGTTTTATATTGCTATAGTTCATGACTCATATTGTTCCTTGTTCTAATCACGTCCCGCCTTGATAGCATCTTGAATCATATGTCTTCATATGATCCTTGTTGACTTTCAGACAATTGGTACAAACATAGTTACATAACGAGAATCCGAGGATAACAACCTTGAGTCACTTCAATCAGATACATAATGCCCTTTAGAGTTACTGCTTGCATTGCTATTATGTGTGTGTCTATATATATATATATATATATATTATGAGTCCATGTGTGGCTCCAATGGCGTTATATACGCATATAGATGGTACAACGATGATATAGACGCACCTCTGATCAGGTTGATATTATGATGATGATATGATGCCCATAGAGGCTTGACGGCACTATATGCGTGTATATATACTATATTACGATGGCGCTATATGCGCGTATATACTGTATTCATGCATATCATGGCCCTCAGTGGCAGTACAGATCCAAGGTTAAGTTTCTTATTCCTTTTTAACATTGATATCTCTCCCATTGATTTAACTTAGTCAGTAACCAACGAGAGAATAAGGGCTATTAAGTGAATTAAGTGAAGAAACAAAGAAAAATCCCGACGAAAGGGAAAGGGATTGGAGTAACAAACTACTATGGTAAGATCCACTTCCTTGTCTTTCTTTAATATTTTTAGTTCATCTTTCTTTTCTTAATATTCTTTTATCTACCATTGGCATATAACTACTTGATTTAGTTCTCTCAGTTGAAAGCTACCCTTACTTCCATATTAGCAAGGTCCAAAATAATTTAAAGTTTTGTTCTTTATTCGGGTCATTGTGTTGCTTTGGAATAAGTTAACTATCGCCCTCGATAGGGATGTAAGTTAGTAAATATTTTCACCTATGAGTTACTCTAAATGCAATTAGTCTAATAGTTGGTTCTTAGTTCAGTTAACCAGAAAGGGATTCTAAGTATGATATTTGGAAGAACTAATCTAGCTTAGTATTACTGTGTCAGGCGTATAATCACTGCTAATGGGATATTTCCCTCGGACAAGAGAATTGTAAATAAAGTTACACTTTTTGAGCATGGACTGATGTAAGTTGGACTTGGTTATCACATGTAGATTGAGAATTGTCAATCAAAATGGTTTGGAGGATACGTGAAGTTGAAACTAAGCTAGCTTTGAGGTGAGTTGAGGCTTACTCTCCTAATAGAGAATTCTATTAGAACCCTCGTGTTCAATGTGTTCAATAAATCTAAGCCATGTCTTCTTGTATTCTTGTTTAGTATTACTTTATATGTAACAAAATTACATGCTTACTTGTATTATCACTTGTTATGTGCCTTTGTTGGTGATATTTATGTTTAGTTCAGTATTCAGTTTCAGCATTCATTCGTGTATTAATGCGATCATATTCAGGAGGGAGAGTTAGCCGACCTCCCTTGCGTGAGTGCCATCAAGGTGAAGGTTAGATACCACACACTCGTAAGGGCTATTGTTTGTTGGGGAGATAGGTCGAGACTCCCTCATGCATGTTGCTAGATCTCAGGTACACAGGGCTATTATGTGTAACTTAAATTCTATTTTAGTTTAACTATTACTTTAATGTTTTAGTTTAAGTTATCTGTTTACATGTTCAGCTTACAGTTTTAGTCTTCACCCTATTATTGGATTTCTAACCTTATACTGTTTATATGGTATATGTGGATATTTTCTTCTTGTTATGTTTATCCCAGAAGGTCTCCCTCTGCCTTCTTAGGAGGCAGACTATAAGACTCGCTGGGTATCCCGTCGTGATACTTAGCCAATGAGGGCCTGCATTCGTTTCATGGATGCAGATATTGTTGATCACTTCCCTGACACTACAGGATAGGACTAGCTTTCAACCCAGCGCTTCCCACTTCTCTTCTTGATAGGGACTCAAATTAATATTTATTTACATTGTTTTAGCATTTGAGGGATGCCTCGAGGCCTTAAATGTTCAGTATTCTTAGAGGCTCACGACTTAATCTAGTGAGTATTATACCGTTTTTATTCTCAATTTGGTATTTTGTTGAGATTTATGACCTAGTTCTCAGTTTAAATTTAGCTTTCAGTTAATAAGTATTGTTGTAGATAATAAATTTTGTGTCGAGAAAATAATCAAGACTAAAAAATATTGCAACAATCATATTATTTGATTTCAAATAATATGGGTGTTACAATATCTATGACCTTATACGGATTGTAGAGAAATTTACGACGTTTGATCCACGAGCTCTCTCTTGCTTTTTATTATAATTTTTGGTGTACTTTCTAAGCTATGAAAATCTCTATTTATAGTTGTATAAGGGAAGAGTTGTGATGAGAATAAAATATTTTCAACCAATCATATTAAAGTGTGACAAGGCCGCATTTAATTGGCCAGAACATGAAACTTACGCATGTGGTGCAGTTTCATTGGCCATTTTTAATTTGGCATGCCTTGTCATTTTTACATGTGGCACGATCCTATTGGCTATTCCATTTGTATTGGTGTGCCCTGTCATTTGACACATGGCACCAATTGGGCCTCTAGGAAGATGACATTTTGGGCTTAATAAAGTGAGCTCATCGTTTGTAGCCCAATTAAATAGGCTAGCTCAATGGACTTGGCCTTATTTATTTAATCCATATATATGGGATTTATATAATTAATCCAACTATCTTAGCCCAAAATATTTATTTGGAACAAAATATATTTGAGATTAAATCCAAATTTCTTAGGATTTAAATAAAATTTTAATTGCCTACAAATGCCCCCTACTTTAGGACTTGTCAGGGTGGAGATCTATTGCACCTCTAAGACGAGGCTTGAAGTATGAATGTGTTTAGACTGTATACGGGTAAAACCAAGTCTTTGGGATGCCTCGGTTTTTGATGAAGTGAACGAAGCAAGAAATGTAAAGGCAAGGGACCGAAATCGAGGCAAGGAGACCCTTGGTCCGGGGTCAGGGCAAAACACCCACCCTCGGAAGTATCAGGGCCATGACCCCCAGGTCTGGTGCGAACCCTAAAAGCCTCAGAG
Source organism: Nicotiana otophora (assembly GCA_000715115.1). Classification (NCBI taxonomy): domain Eukaryota; kingdom Viridiplantae; phylum Streptophyta; class Magnoliopsida; order Solanales; family Solanaceae; genus Nicotiana; species Nicotiana otophora. The sequence continues at coordinate 19,348 of AWOL01S0143769.1, forward strand.
AGCATTACCATACAATCGAGCACGACCAACAAAAGGCCGTGATATCCACAACCGGTCGAATATCACGGTGTGGATCTCAGCATATATCGGCAGAGAACCGGTGATTAGTTAAATGAAAGATTTTTACATTTTATGGAATTGTACTTAGGGTAAAACTTCCCTACTATAAAAAGTGGGGTCTGATTATTCATTAGGAAGATGGTAACACGGATATCAAGGCAATATACTCTTATTTTCTCTGTTATTCAAAGTTCTTATTCTTGTTCATCAGTGCTTCGTTATTGTGAGTCCGGGATCGAGGACAGGCATCTCATTAAGGTTGTTACTAATTTCGGGATCACCCCTCTTGATCAGTTTGATAATTTATCACATCCTTTATCTGTTTAATCTAACGCAATTTTTCATTTGTATTGAATTAATCCATGTATCCTTAAAACCACTTATAAATTTAATTGTTATCCATTTTTTAGGGTAAACAGTTTGGCGCCCACCGTGGGGCTAAGGATAATAGTGGCAATTTGATACAAATTTCCATAACACACTATATTTTACACTTGTTCTTTGAGCTTTTAATTTCATGTCAGATTAAAAATGTCGAACTCCCAGTCTACCCATTTGAACGTAGCTACTGAGTCCGGCCACATGGCAAAAACAACAACGTGGTACGCAGCAACGAGGTGCCCCCTGCTGACCCCAACAGAGTCACAGTCGTTGATTCGATTGATGCTAGCTCACATGTGTCTATCGAAGCAAACTTGCCCACTGACACCGAAAATAACATTCGCAGGGGAGGCCGATCGATAGCCCAGAGCACACACGATGGCGAAGGTGACCGGATCAACTTACACGTGATATTCAAAATGTTACAGGCTCAACAGGCAGTGACAGCCCAGTTGCGGAACCAAAGCCGAGCCCCAGCAGAGTTGAGCCAGAATCATCTCGGTAATATGCCCATAGGAATGAATCGGCCACAGAAAGGCCGGGTAAATCAGAACTCGGGACAACCCCGAGATAACAAAGATGCTTGAGGAACTAACAAAATGGGAGGAATCGGAGAATAGAAAATCTAAGACAACGACAAAAAAGTGGAGACCTATAACTCCAGGGTCGACCAAATCCCGGAAGAACCACCGATACTGAAGGGCCTGGATTCCAAAAACATTTGTCCAAAAGTCTTTCCCTCCGAGAGCAGCTCTGAAGCCGATCCCGAAGAAGTTCTGTATGCCCAAAATTCCAAAGTATAATGGGACAACTGATCCCAGCGAACATGTGACCTCTTATACGTGCACCATCAAAGGAAAATACTTGGAACATTATGAAATCGAATCCGTTCTGTTGAAAAAGTTTGGAGAGACCTCGTCGAAAGGAGCTATCATATGGTATCACAACTTACCCCCTAATTCTATTAACTCGTTTGCTATGCTTGCATGTGCCTTTGTAAAAGCGCACGCCGAGGCCATCAAGGTCGAAACCAGGAAATTGGATATTTTCAAGGTAAATCAAAGAGATAATGTGATGCTCTGGGAATTCGTATCGAGGTTTCAAATGGAACAGATGGACCTGCCTCTGGTCGCAGATCATTGGGCCATCCAGGACCTCACCCATGGACCCAATCCCCAAAGCTCATTGGCTTCACAGCTGTTGAAGCAGAATCTGATAGAATACCCAGCAGTAACTTGGGCCGACGTCCATAATCGATACTAATCAAAAATCAGGGTCGAAGATGATCAGCTCGGGGCCCCTTCCGGGTTTGTTTACCCCGTCAAAACTGGTGACAGATCCAGAAGAGACATTGATCGTGAGCAAAGATCGAATAGAGGCTGGTATCAACCATACAATGGCGATCAAAAGGGTAATGGGTCTGGATGCAACACTGTTACAAGTGAAAGAAGGAGCGACTGTGTTCAGAATAGACGGGGAATCATAAGCAAAAGTGGTCTTGACATACCCATCGGGTCTGAGGAAGCGCCAAGGTTGCTGGAGTACAACTTCAATGTCGACGCTGCCGCTATCGTATCAGCCATCGGCCGCATCAAAGATACTAAGTGGCCTTGACTATTGCAATCCGATCATGCCCAAAGGGACCCCAACCTAATGTGTAGATATCATGGTACTCACGGCCATAGAACCGAAGACTGCCGACAACTGAGAAAGGAAGTAGCCTAGTTATTCAACAAAGAACACCTCTGAGAGTTTCTGAGTGATCGAGCCAAAAATCACTTCAGGAATAGGGACTCCAACAAGCAAATCGAGCAAGAGGAACCTCAGCGCGTCATCAACATGATCATGGGTGGGGTCGACATCCCCCAGGGGCCGATGGTAAAGCGCACTAAGGTGTCTATTATAAGAGAAAAGTGGACTCGAGATTATATACTGGAGGGAACCGTATATTTCAACAATGAGGATGCTGAAGGCAGCGTGCAACCACACAATGATGCACTGGTAATATCTGTACTCATGAACAAATCTCGAGTTAAGCGTATGCTAATCGATCCAAGTAGCTCAGTCAATATCATCAGATTGAGGGTCGTGGAACAATTGGGTCTATAAGACCAAAATGTCCCTGTAGTCTGAGTTTTAAACGGGTTTAACATAGCATGTGAGACCTCTAAAGGGGAGATAAGCATGCCGGTAAACACATTTGGAACCGTTCAGAAAACAAAGTTCGATGTGATCAAAGGAGATGTGAGATACAACGCTCTGTAGAGGCCATGGATTCACAACATGAGGGCGGTACCCTCGACATTACACTAGGCATTGAAATTTCCCACACCATGGGGAGTTAAAATAGTTTATGGGGAGCAACCGGCCGCAAAGTAGATGTTCGCGGTCGATGAAGTGGTCCCGATATCTGCACTCTCAACATCAAATAACCCGAGTTCGGTCACCAAGGAAGAAACCAAATAGAAATCATTGACACAAGCCCCGACCTAACAAGAAAAGTAGGGGACACGCGAGGATGATGACTACGGATTTCCCAGGTCTTTCATAGCCCGTGACGATTCCGATGCCACCAAGTCAATGGTCGAGGAGCTGGAGCAAGTCATATTGATCGAGCACCAGCTCGATCGGAAGGTATACCTGGGCACGGGGTTATGTCCCAAGCTCAGGAAAAAACTCATTGAATTCCTTATAGCTAACATAGATTGTTTCGCTTGGTCCCATCTTGATATGACGGGGATACCGCCAGAAATAACTACTCACAAGCTCAGCTTAGATCCGATGTTTCACCCAGTTAAACAAAAGAGGAAACCTCAGTCCGAATTCAAGCATGCATTTTCAAATGAGGTATCTAAACTCCTTAAAATAGGTTCCATTCGGGAAGTTAAGTACCCGGACTGGTTAGCAAACGTAGTGGTGGTCCCGAAAAAGGGAAATAAATAAAGAATGTGTATAGACTACAAAGACCTGAACAAGGCATGCCCCAAGGACTCTTTTCCTCTGTCCAATATCGATCACATGATCGATACGATGGCCGACCACGAGATCCTCCGTTTTCTCGATGCCTATTCCGGGTACAACCAAATCCGGATAGACGCGGGCGATCAGGAAAAAACTTCCTTCATCAATAAATATGACACATATTGTTATAATGTAATGCCGTTCGGATTATAGAACGCCAGTGCCACTTACCAATGCCTAGTAAATCAGATGTTCGAAGACAAAATAGGAAAATCGACGGAGCTTTACATTGACGACTATGTTAGTAAAGTCCCTGCGAGCAGAGGACCATTTGGGGCATTTGCAGGGAACCTTCAACATATTAAAGAAATACAATATGAAGCTGAACCCGGAGAAGTGCACATTCGGGGTCGGATCCAGAAAGTTCCTCAGATTTATGGTGTACAACCGGGGAATCGAGATCAATCCCAACAAGATAAAGGTCATAGAAGACATCACCGTCATGGACAATGTCAAGGCCGTTTAAAGGCTAACCGGGCGCATAGCCACCTTGGGTCGGTTCATTTCAAGACTTCCGATAAGAACCACCAATTATTCTCGTTATTAAACAAGAACAATAACTTTTCATGGATCCTGGAGTGCCAACACAATTTGGAAGAACTCAAGCGGTACCTTTCGAGCCCGCCTTTTCTTCATACTCTGAAGGCAGACAAACAGATGTACCTGTACTTAGCGGTATCTGAGATAGAGGTAAGTGGAGTCCTAGTTTGGGAAGTGGAAGGTACGAAATTTCCTATCTATTATATTAGCAGGACTCTAGGCAAGGCCGAAACTAGGTATCCTCACCTGGAGAAATTGGCGCTCGCTTTGCTAAGCGCCTCTTGGAAGTTAAAGCCATATTTTCAATGCCATCCCATATGTGTCATAACTACTTACACATTAAGAAACATAATGCATAAACCCGAGCTCTCGGAACGATTGGCCAAATGAGCCGTGGAAATTAGTGGGTACGATATCGAATATCGACCCCGAACTACCATAAAATCCCAATTTTTTGCGGACTTCGTGGCCGACTTCACGCCGGCCCTAATACCCGAAGTCGAAAGGGAATTGTTGTTGAACTCGAGGATTTCCTCGGGGATCTAGACCCTCTTTACGTATGGTGCCTCCAACGCAAAAGGGTTCGGGCATGGCATTGTGTTGAAGCCACCCACGAGTAACGTAGTTAGACAATCTATTGGAATTGTGAAATTGACTAACAATAAGGCGATGATTGCAAGGCTCGAATTGGCTAAAAGTCTCAGCAATATTTATATATATTATGGGATGCATCCATGATCGGGTCGTACGACCTCGACATAACTCGTGCGTGTTGTTACTCGGAGTCCGATTATACTTGATATGTCTTTCATAACTTGAGGATTTATAAATACATGTTGAGCCCTTACTTGTTGAGATTAGTATGTGATATTTGAGGACTTTTAATTGTTACTTTGTTAAAGGATCATTTAATTATTGCCTCTTACTTCATTATTGATGTTGTATTTCATGCCTATTAATATTCTTGTACATTATGTATATTTACCACCAGTTAGTGTCGATGTCAACCCCTTGTCACTACTTCTTTGAGGTTAGATTAGATACTTACTGGGTACACGTTGTATACGTACTCATGCTACACATTTGCACATATTGTGCAGGTTCTGAGGCAGGTGCATCTGGAGTTCGTCCTGGCGATCATCCGCATTACCCGGAGGCTTAGTGGTGAGTTGCTTCTTATGCTCCGTTTTGTAGCACCCATACCCTACTCTTCTCATGTTTTATCATTTCTCTCTATTTTGTTTCAGACATTAGTTCTTAGAGTGTTTTGTATATTCTACTAGATGCTTGTGCATTTGTGATGCTGGGTTTTGGGAATTCTAGTAAACACTCATGGGTTTTGATTATTTAATTCATTATCATACTTTCTCATTTAGTTTATGCTTTACATTACTACGCTCACTTACTATTTCTTTCCGTATTAAATAAAAAAATCAAAGACTCTAAAAATCTTAAAATAAGAAGTTAAATGGGTAGTTCACCGTTTGCTTGCCTAGCAGTAATGTTGGACACCATCACGGCCTATAGTGGAAATTGATTCGTGAAAACTTGGTATCAGAGCTCTAGGTTCACATAGGTTTCACAATTCATGAGCGGTCCCAATATAGTCTTGCGAATCAGCGGGGAGACGTCTGTACTTATCTTCGAGAGGCTATAGGGCGTTAGGAAACTTCTCTTTCTTCATCTCCTATCGTGCAGTTGATGTTGTGCTAAGTATATTTCTCTTATTCTCTCGCAGATGGTGAGAATGCACGTAGCAGATGTATCCGGCGGTGAATGAGATGTTCCCCTTGTTGCTAGAGGCGGAGGCAAAGGCCGGAAGAGGGCTACAGCTCCTGCTAGAGGACGAGGGCATCCTAGAGTTACTCTCATCATACCACCAGCGGATCTACTGGAGGATCCTGTCATTGAGGAGTATGGCGAGGTGCCTATAACTGAGCCAGCCCCGGCAGATTTCACGTCTGTGCTGGGATTTTAGAAGGTTATGAGCCGTATGTTACGGTTCATAGATTCTATGACACAAGATGGTTTATTTATAGCAGACCCAGCCACATCTAACGCGGTAGGGGGAGCACAGGCCCTTATCGCTCAGGCTCCAGGGAACGCTGCTGCCGTATATCAGACCCTAAGTGCATTACCTGGGGGCGGAGCCCAGCCAGTTGCAGTGGTTGTACCAGAGCCCAAACCAGATGCGACTGTCAAGCCGCATAAGCTATTGGATAGATGGACCAAACTGCATTCTCCTGCCTTTGGCGGTGAGCGACATGAGGACACCCAAGATATCATACACCATTGCAGAAACAAGCTGCACAATATGAGGATATTGGAGTCCAACGGGTTGGACTTCACCACATTTCAGTTGGAGGGCAGGGCCTGTTGATGGTGGCAGTCCTATCTTCTTTGCAGACCAGCGGGTTCGCCTCCCTTTCTTGGGATTAATTCACACGTCTCTTTCTGGAGAGAAATATTCCACCCTCTCATAGGGAAGAGCTACAGAGTCAGTTCGAGCGGCTCTAGCAGGGTCAGATGTCTGTGACCGATTATGAGGTGAGGTTCTCTAACTTGTATACGACGGGGAGAAGAGGCCTTGGCATTCTAGAGGATTCAGCGGTGCCCCGTCTGGGGAAGAGGTCAGTTCGTGAGGGGTCAGTCCTGCAGACACACTTATTTAGTACCACCGCCTTTTCGAGGTGCACTTGTGCGGTTCTATTCCAATGCCATTCCAGAGAGATCCTACCGTCTAGCGGCTACTCAGAGTTCTTCTAGCGGGTATTCAGGTCCCTAGGGTCAGTCATCTTTCGCACTGGGAGGTTTCTATGAGTGTGGGGAGCTTGGTCACATGAGGAGATCTTGCCCCCGGTTACGAGGCAAGGCAGTGCAACAGGGCAAGCAGGGCCATCAGCCTATGATTACCACACCAACCGCCGCACCGGTGTTGGTTTCCCAAGTACACGCAAGTATACGTGGCCGTCAAGTAATAAAGTGACTCGAAAGTCGGATGTCGAACCCACAGAGACTTCGATTTATCGTTAACTAAGCAAACTAAAATCAATTAACTTCCCAAGATAATCAAAAATGTTGTTTATCTGCTAAACTACTTTTGCAAATATTGAACAAGTGATTAGCTAATTTATCAGGGATGCAAACATGTGTTTTGGATTTTGCTCAGAGGCGATGAAGATTCCAGGGTTGTGGTCGGTTTATCATTCCTATTGAGTTCAATAACCACACTTGTTAATCCAGATTATCAATGGTTGCTAATTGACCGGATCGTTTATATGAGTAGCATGTTCCCACAATACTACTCGCCTATCCACAATATATCAATCCTATATTCCTATGTTATTGAGTCTATCATGAATGAATATAATACTGTTTTTAACTAAGCAAGACTGTTAGGTATATTTGTAAGGCCCCGTAAAATTTTGCCAAGGAATTTAAGGTTTTGTGGTGTCGAGGAAGGCTAATGGGTTTGAGGATTGTAGAAAATGAGCCATGGTACGGACTTTTTGGGTTGAAGAATGCACTGAAGTTTTAATGGTAATTTTTGGCTGAAGAAGGCAATTATGCGATCAATTTCGCGATTGCAGAACTTTTCTGCGAACCGCATAAGTATCGCAGAGTGGAACAAAAAATGGGAAAATTTTGAAAAATAATTTTACTGGCTGCAAAATGATTATGCGGGCTGCATAACCATCATGCTGGCCCCGTAATCATTATGCTGGACGCATAAAAATTATGTTGCCCACATAACGATTCTGCTGGCCACATAATCGATTCTGCTACCCACATATCGATTCTGCTACCCACATAACGATTCTGCTACCACATAATTGCACCACATAATTGACTTCGAGGGTCATTTTTGGAAATTTTCTTATCCGACCCAGGCAGATTTTTTTCCAGTTTTCGGCACCAAATTATGTAGCCTATATGCGGACCGCATATCCATTCTACGATCACATATGCGACCACATGCCCTATTTCGGAGCTTTATTTTTGGGGTTTTTAAACCCGACCCTATTTCGTTAAAACATATGCCATACTCCATGTTTTAGCATATTTCTGATATTCTTAGAGTGAGAAAGAGTTCTTAGAGTGGGGAAGTAACCTTCAACCTAATATCCAACAATTCTTGCTCAATCCTTGAAGATTATCAAGAAAGCCTTCATCCTAAAGGTAAGAGTCTATGCCCTAGCTCTTAATTTCAAAAATCTACTAAAAAGGGAGTAATTAGAAAGACAATTTTTGGGTGTGGGAGTTGTTACCTTGTATGCATGTGTTATCAAATAATGTAGGAAGGTTGTGAGCTAAAATTGGAAGAGAATAAAAGCTTGGGCGTTCGTCTTACGGACACCATTAAAGGAGGGGTATTTGTGCAAAATAGGGCTGAATTATTTCTTGTTGTGGAAGTCAAAGAGAAGCAATACGACGATCCATTGTTGGTACAATTGAAAGAGGGGATTCACAAACATAAAACTATGGTTTTTACTCTTAGCACGGATGATTGTACACTAAGGTACCAAGGGCGGCTATGTGTTCCAAATGTAGATGATCACCGGGAAAGAATCATGACCGAGGCTCACACTTCCAGGTATTCCGTGCACCCGAGCTCTACAAAGATGTATCATGATCTCAATGAAGTCTATTGGTGGAATGACATGAAAAGGAATGTGGCAGACTTTGTGGCAAGATGTCCGAATTGTCAGCAAGTGAAGGCCGAACACTAACAGTCTGGTGGGTTGGCACAGAACATAGAAATTCCAATATGAAAGTGGGAAATGATTAATATGGATTTTGTGGTACGATTACCAGGCACTCCGCGCAGGTTTGATTCAATTTTGGTGATTGTGGATCGGCTCACGAAATCAGCACATTTCTTGCCAGCTAAATCTACTGACACAGCGGACCAGTATGCTCCGTTGTATATCAAGGAAATAGTCAGGCTGCATGGTACTCCAGTTTCTATCATTTCCGATCGAGGGGCTCAGTTCACGGCCAATATTTGGAAGACATTTCAGCAAGGTTTGGGTACTCGGGTGAATCTTAGTACAGCCTTCCATCCATAGACCTATGGGCAGGCAGAGAGGACTATTGAGACGCTTGAGGATATGTTGCGTACTTGTGTTCTTGACTTCAAGGGTAGCTTGGCTGATCATTTTCCACTCATAGAATTTGCTTACAACAACAGCTTCCATGCTGGTATTCAGATGGCACCATTTGAGGCGTTATATGGTAGGAGATGTAGATCTCCCATTGAGTGGTTCGATATTGGGGAAGCTGAGTTAATAGGACCAGACATCGTGCATCAGGCTATGAAAAAGGTTAAAATCATTAAGGAGCGGTTGAAAACTACTCAGAGTCGTACAAAATCCTAGTTGGATGTTTGTCACAGAAACTTAGAGTTCAAAGAAGATGATTGGGTATTCTTGAAGGTTGCCCCCATGAAGGGTATAATGCGATTTGGAAGGAAAGGAAAATTGAGTCCGAGGTATGTCGGGCCATACAAAATCAATCAAAGGATTGGTTAGGTTGCGTACAAGCTCGAGCTACCACCCGAGATGTTGTTAGTGCATCCGGTATTCCATGTGTCTATGTTGAAGAAGATAGTTGGAGATCCGTCAGCTATTGTGCCGGTTGAGACCATTGAGGTTAATGAAGAACTGTCATATGAAGCAATTCCAGTTGCCATTCTTGATAGGCAAGTCCGAAAGTTGAGGAATAAAGAAATTGCCTCCATGAAGGTGTTATGGAGAAACCAGCAGGTTGAAGAGGCTACTTGGGAGGCCGAGGAAGAGATGAAAAAGAAGTATCCTTACTTGTTTGTATAAGCTATGTTACCTTTTTATAAAACTGTCGCCTATGAATTCTTTTTGTATCACTTGTTCAGTTAATGAAAAGGTGCTTCTTTCTGAATATATTGTATGTGAGGCCACGGTTGGTGCTATTATGAGTTATGTTACGTCATTGGTTTATGTATATGTTTTAAGGATGTGTTTCTGGGGCTCTCTGATAGGTGGATAGGCCTAGTTACAGGGGAAACTCTAGCGAAATATTTGGAAATTTAGGGAAATAGTCAAATTTGGGGCTGCTGGTGTGTGGTATGAAACCTGAGTTGCATAAGATGCTAATAGTGAACTTGTCCCTCATTCGAGGACGAATGATCTTAAGTGGGGTAGGATGTAAGGCCCCATGAAAGTTGTCCTAAAAACCGGGGTTCTGTGATGTCGTGGTTCGGACTTTTTGGATTGAACAGTGCGCTGGGGAGTTGAAGGATAATATTTGGCAGAAATATGCATTTCTACGGCCCATTATACGGCCGCATAATCACTCTGCGGGCCGCAAAATGGCCGCAGAGTGGAGCATCTACTTGGGATATTTTTTATGTCAATTTCGCGGCCAGTTATGCGATCGCACAACCATTTCGCGGGCCGTACTTTTATCCCACAATCAGCCTTAGAATTTTTGCGGAGAGAGGTTCTGCGGCGCATTATGCGACCGCAGAATAGGTCTGTGGGCCGCATAAATACCGCAGACCCATGCATATGTTTTTCCAGTTTTTGGCACCAAATTATGCGGACTGCATATCCATTCTGCTATCTCATATGCGACTGCATACCCTATTCCGGAGCTTTATTTGTGGGGTTTTTAAACCCGACCCTATTTCGTTAAAACATATGCCATAGTCCATTTTTGAGCATATTTTTAGAGGGAGAAAGAGTTCTTAGAGTGGGGAAGTAACCTTCAACCTAATATCCAACAATTCTTTCTCAACCCTTGAAGATTATTAAGAAAGTCTTCATCCTAAAGGTAAGAGTTTGTGCCCTAGCTCTTAATATCGAAAATCTACTAAAGGGAGTAATCAGCAAGACACTTTTTGGGTGTGGGAGTTGTTACCTTGCATGCATGTGTTATTATACTGTAGGAAGGTTGTGAGATAAATATGGTAGAGAATGGGTTAAGGAATGATAGAATTATTCCTAAAAGGGCCTTAAAAAGATTAATGCACACCTAGTGTTTGATAATGTGCTCAAATGAGCTAGAATCATGACCATCTTCCTAATTTTGGTCCAACTTGTTATATTTCTAAAATAGATTGAAGTGCTAAGAAATACGGAATGTTTTAAAGTTTAAGGAAGCTTAATTGAGGTATGTTGGCTTAACCCCCTTCTTCTTAGAATCGAATCCCACGGTGTTCATGTAATTGGTGTAAGTCCCAAATTGATCATTATAGAATTGGCTATTCCTAATGTATATGTGTTGAAGGATGTATGTTCAATATTTATTCAAAATGCTTCATCATGTCATCTTGCCATTTGAGAATCTGTTCAAAATGTGGAATATATATTAGAAATGTTAAGACTTCATGTCAAGATCGAATAAAGGTTGTTATGCCAAATTGTATGAAAAGCCTCTATGTACCTAAGATTCCCAAATTGCTCATATGTGAATTTAATGTCTTGAATGGGAAGCTTTATTCTTGTTGATAATGATAATGATGTTTGAATATGGAAAGGGGAACTGAAAATATGAAATACGGCCAAGTGCCAAGAATGACTTTATAATTGTGGCCACTAGTGCCAATGAATTAAAAGGATGTGGAAGAAGTATGATGTGAGATGATTGACTGAAAAAGGTAATGTCTCGGGTGATACGTCCTAGCCGATCGGGCCATGATCGGACGCCATACCGCACACATGGTGGTGACTATGCTGGAAATGACAATTGAAATTATGGTATGGTTGATGTCTCAAATGAGATGACCTAGCCGATCGGGTCATGATCGGACTCCGTGTAAGAATACGGTGGTATTGTGAATTATGGTTTTTCGGCTCTAAGTATCACCCAACCTAATAACATGGAAATTGACTTGAGAGCTTATGTGATCCTTACTTGATGTTTTAGTATTGTTTGAAGCTCTTATTGAACTCATGACTGTTTCCCCTTTTGCCAGGGGTACTACATCTTTAAATAGATGCAGGTGGTTCCATAGCAGGCAGTGTTGATCAGCGATAGTGGTACATCCTCTTCCCAACAGACATGGTGAGCCCCACTTCATCCCGGGGTCATGTATTGTATCTTTCGTTCATATTATTATCACGTTTTGAGGTATAGTCGGGGCCTTGTTGCCGGCACTATCATAACTATCTTTTGTATCTTTTAGAGGCTCCGTAGACACTATGTGGGGTGTACATGGGTGCTAGAAACGTCAAACAGATTATGTTGTGTTTTGATCTCTTGTTCCACTCGAATCTTAAGAATGTGTGTATCTTGAAACTTAAAAGTGAACTAACCAATGAGACGATCTAGTATTGTATATATGACATTCCTACAGTCTAATTAATGAAATCATATCTTCTCTTGATCATGAATGAGTTGGCTAGATAGTATCTAATAGGCTTGCTCGACCGGGTTCACTCGGTTGAGTGCCGGTCGTGCTTCTCGAGGTTGGGGTGTGACAAACTTGGTATAAGAGCCTAAGGTTTTAAAGTGTCCTAGGATGTTTCGGAGCCGTGTCTAGTAGAGTCCTCCTTATCAGTGTGTTGTCGACCGCATCTATAAGTTGGAGGCTACTTGGACATTTAGGAATAGTACCCTTCTTTGATATTCTAGATCGTGCGATGAAACTGATTGTGAAACTGTTCCTCCTCTAATTCGTGCATTTCTTTAACTTTCAGTACATAGCACCTAAGAAGAGAGCAAGGACTGGCCAAGGAGCCAATGCTGCCTCAGGAGTGGCAGTTGACCCTTTATTTGATGATGCGGGTGAATACCCGAGGGGCGAGGATATTCCCCCAACTGCTACACTGCCTGATTCCACCACACCTGACCACGCCACACCAGTTCCTGCACCTATTGAGGGTGCAGCGATTCCTCCAACTGATATTTCGGTCCCACCTCCAGCCCCAGCTTCCGATTCTAGTATTTATGATGGGGATCTTAGGGGAGTTATCCAGATGTTGACACAGATAGTGGCTTGTCAAGCCCAGAGATAAAATGTTGCACCCACTTCTTCTAGCCAACAAGGGGATTCTAGTAGTTCCAGGGTGAACAGGTTTCTTCAGTTGGATCCTTCGGTGTTCACGGATGCTAATCCCGAGGAAGACCCACAAGACTCCATTGACGAGATCCATAAGACTCTCCGGGTTATGCGCGCTACTGAGACGGAAGGAGTGGAGTTCGCTGCCTACTGCCTGAAAGGGGTGGCCTATTCTTGGCTTGAGCTGTGGGAGGACTCTCGAGAGGAGGGGAGCCCTCTAGGGAGGTGGAGTGAGTTTTCTGACGCTTTCATGGACCATTTCTTGCCGGCCGAGACTAGGGCAGCTTGTGCCGCAGATTTTGAGAACCATAAGCAAGGAAGTAAGAGTGTGGGAGTATCATATGGAGTTCGCGCGTCTGTCTAAATATGCCATTCTCATGTTGCCTACTATAAAGGCTAGAGTGCGTCGATTTGTGCAGGGCCTTAGCCCCTTGGTTATCAATGAGGCCGCTACAGTTGCCTTGAATTCAGATATGAACTATGGGAAGATGGTAGCATTTTCTCAAGCTACAGAGAACCATAAGTTGAATAAAAGAATGAAGCGAGAGTGTAACAGCAAGGCCCGGTCCGCGGGAAACTTTGGGGAATCATTTGGTGGGAGAAGATCAGCTTTTAGGGGAGGGTCATCAGGGCCATCCAAGTCTTTTGCTCAGTCTTCAGCCAGTGCACCGCCAGCAGAGCCCAGTCAATAGCATGGGAGTCATTTCAGGCCCAATCAGGGAAACAGGGGAGCCCACCAGCAGGGCCGATCAGGAGGAAGATTCCAGCAGCAGCAGAGGCCCCATGCCCTAGGTGTGGGAAGATGCACTTGGGGATCTGCTACATGGACCTACCTATATGTTATGGGTACGGATTGAGGGGTCATATTCAAAGGGAGTGTCGTTCATCCCGCCAAGGTGCGGGTAGGGGCACAGCACAACCATCCAGTTCTGTAGCTGCTACATCTTCAGCCACCCCTCCAACTTGAGACACTCCAGCACCAGCAGGGCGTGGTGCAGCTAGGGGTGGTGCGTCGAGTTCAAGACGACCCAAATGTTTCTATGCTATGAGTGGTCGCCAGAGTGTAGAGGCTTCTCCAGATGTTGTCACAGGTATATTGACTGTCCAATCTCATGATGTATATGCTCTTATTGATCCCGATTCCACTTTGTCCTATGTTACCCCTTATGTTGCTATGAAATTTGGGATAGAACCGGAACAGCTTCCTGAGCCGTTGTCTGTATCTACTCCGGTTGGCGAGTCTATTGTGGCCACACGGGTTTATAAGGGTTGTGTTGTGATGGTACGTAGTTAGAACACTGTGGCCGATCGCATTGAATTGGGGATCATTTTTTATGTACTTATGGGAATGGATTAGCTTTATTCATGTTTTGCCAAGCTCGATTGCCGAACTAGAACTGTGAGGTTTAAATTTCCAAATGAGCCAGTTGTTGAATGGAAGGGGGATAATGTGATTCCCAAAGGTAGGTTTATTTCTTAACTTAAGGCCACGAAGATGATTAACAAGGGGTGTGTCTATCATTTGGTCGGGGTTACAGATAGCGATGCTGAGGCACCTACACTCGAGTCTGTACCAGTGGTGAATGAATTTCCGGACGTCTTTCCCGAAGAGCACCCTGGGATTCCACCATACAGGGAGATTGATTTTGGGAATGACGTGATGCCATGCACGCAGCCTATATCTATTCCGCCCTACAGGATGGCACTAGCAGAATTAAAGGAGCTAAAGGAACAATTGGAGGATTTATTAGAGAAGGTTTTCATCCGACCGAGTGTGTCACCATGGGGCACACTGGTTCTCTTTGTGAGGAAGAAATATGGATCACTGAGGATGTGTATTGACTACCGGCAGCTAAACAAAGTCACAATCAAAAACAAGTACCCATTACCAAGAATAGATGATTTGTTTGATCAGTTACAGGGTGCTAGGTACTTCTCAAAAATTGATTTACGGTCCGTGTACCACTAATTGAAGATCACGGAGCAGGATATTTCGAAAATAGCTTTCAGGACATGCTATGGGCACTTTGAATTTCTAATAATGTGTTTTGGGCTAACTAATGCCCCGGCAGCTTTCATGGATCTTATGAATCGGGTTTTCAAGCCTTTTCTCGATTCCTTTGTGATAGTGTTCATTGACGATATTCTTGTGTATTCACAAGGCCGAGAAGACCATGCCGATCATCTCAGGGTAGTTTTCCAGACTCTTCATCAGCATCAATTGTACGCAAAATTTTCAAAATGTGAATTTTGGCTCGCATCTATCACATTCTTTGGTCATGTTGTCTCCAGAGAAGGAATTAAGGTTGATCCTCAAAAGATTGCAACGGTGAAGAATTGGCCTAGACCTACAACACCAACTGAGATTCGCAGTTTCTTGGGCTTAGCAGTGTATTACAGGAAGTTTGTGGAGGGGTTCTCTACTCTTACCTCTTCGTTGACTAAATTGACTCAGAAAGCGGTTAAGTTCCAATGGTCTGATGCTTGTGAAAGCAGCTTCCAGGAGTTGAAATCAAGATTGACTATGGCGCCGGTGATAACCCTACCAGGGGTACAAATGGGTTTGTGGTATATTGCGATGCTTCAAGGATCGGGCTTGGGTGTGTATTAATGCAACACAGCAAGGTTATAGCTTATTCTTCTTGGCAACTCAAGAATCAGGAAAAGAACTATCTAACACATGACTTAGAACTTGCGGCGGTGGTTTTTGCATTGAAGATTTGGCATCATTATTTGTATGGGGTCCACGAGGATGTATTCACGGATCACAAGAGCCTTCAATATATTTTCAAACAGAAGGAGCTGACTCTGATGCAGAGAAGATGGCTTGAGTTACTCAAGGATTACGACATCGATATTCTATATCACCCGGGGAAAGCCAATGTGGTAGCGGATGCTCTTAGCTGGAAATCTATGGGTAGTTTGGCTCACTTGGAGGAATGTCAAAGGTCGTTGGCCAGGGAGGTTCACTAGTTATATAGCTTGGGAGTTCGTCTTGCGGACTCCATTGAAGGAGGGGTAATTGTGCAAAATAGGGCTGAATCATTTCTTGTCGTGGAAGTCAAAGAGAAGCAATACGACGATCCATTGTTGGCACAATTGAAGGAGGGGATTCACAAACATAAAAATATGGCTTTTACTCTTGGCACAGATGATGGTACACTAAGGTACCAAGGGCGGCTATGTGTTCCAAATGTAGATGGTCTCCGGGAAAGAATCATGACTGTGGCTCACACTTCCAGGTATTCCATGCACCCGGGCTCTACAAATATGTATCATTATCTCAAGGAAGTCTATAGGTGGAATGACATGAAAAGGAATGTGGCGGACTTTGTGGCAAGATGTCCAAATTGTCAGCAAGTGAAAGCTGAACACCAACGGCCTGGTGGGTTGGCACAAAACATAGAAATTCCAATATGGAAGTGGGAAATGATTAATATGGATTTTGTTGTAGGATTACCACGCACTTCGCACAGGTTTGATTCAATTTGGGTGATTGTGGATCGGCTCACGAAATCAGCACATTTCTTGCCATCTAAATCTACTGACACAGAGGAACAATATGCTCAATTGTATATCAAGAAAATAGTCAGGCTGCATGGCACTCCAGTTTCTATAGTTTCTGATCAAGGGGCTCAGTTCATGGCCAATTTTTGGAAGATATTTTAGTAAGGTTTGGTTACTCAGGTGAATCTTAGTACAACCTTCCATCCACAGACCGATGGGCAGGCAGAGCGAACTATTCAGACGCTTGAGGATATGTTGCGTGCTTGTGTTCTTGACTTCAAGGTTAGTTGGTATTGTTACAACCCATGTTTTCATACGTACGAGTCGTCATAAGTCAATTGATGTAAGCTCAAAAATGAAATCATATTTGAAAAGTTTGCAAACTAAGTTAATCATATTACCTCGGAGGTTACAAATATTGAAGATCATGAACAACAAGTACAAAGATGGTTGGAAGTTTCAGAAGCTAAAGGAATTGAAAACAAATAATGTTTCGTCGAAAGTCGACAAATTGGGAATGTTATAACATGTACTTTTGGAGTGAGACCAGGGTGTTTAAATTGATAAGTAGGTTATGTTATGATTTATATTAGTCGTATGACATCCGTGTGTTATGTTTTGAAGTCAAGCGAGTTGTGAAACAAAAGTCGATGAAAGTCATCACAAGTTACATTCATAAGTTTTACTGAAACTTTGGGTCAAATGCAACTGCGATTATATCCCAATATACTTAGATTTATGGAGTGTTCCACCTATCAAATTAAATATCTATGAGTCTATTTTCCAACGCATTAAACCG
>AWOL01S0143785.1:0-12936 GCA_000715115.1 Nicotiana otophora
TACTATCTACTACTATATGCTTTCCATATAGAAATGATTCAACGTGTTAATTTCATAAGAACTTTCACAAATGAAAATTTTGGTATAGTACATACTTCTTATACTAATATTTTATCTTATTAAAATAAAATAGTTACGAGTATTATTATTATTATTATTATTATTATTATTATTATTATATTTTAATGGCAT
Organism: Nicotiana otophora; assembly: GCA_000715115.1. Classification (NCBI taxonomy): domain Eukaryota; kingdom Viridiplantae; phylum Streptophyta; class Magnoliopsida; order Solanales; family Solanaceae; genus Nicotiana; species Nicotiana otophora. The sequence goes on from AWOL01S0143785.1 coordinate 193, forward strand.
GAATCATTAAAATAGTAAAAAATAATTTTCTACTTATCCTACTCAATCCACAAATAAGTTTTACTAAACATTAAAGCTACTTTTGATATAAGAAGACAACAGTGCTCTAATCAAATATATATGGAACACAAGTGTTAGAAATTCTTTTCCTTTTCTAACCATGTAGGCATAAAAAAATAATTGAAGCTAAGTGTCACACATATATGCAGATTAAGATTTTTGGTTTGATTATCATGTTGTCATATTGCATATAAGTGTAAACTCAAAGCTAGACATGAATTAGCAAACATATGCTGACATAAGAATTTAAAAGTAAAGCTTACTGGACCGAAAAGAAATTTGACTAACTCTGGTTGAAAGAAGATAAAATTCGATTAAAGCACATAATTTCAGTTGGTTAGAGCATCGTGCTGATAATGTGTTATGAAATAAAAGCAATTTAGTAAAACATGAACAAGAACAAGTTATGAAATAAAAGCAATTTAGTAAAACATGAACAAGAAATGGAGATAGAGAGAAGGAAGAGTATTTCTTCTTCAATTGTGTGTATTTTCCTATCTATTACAAGGCCTTTATATATGCATGAAAAGTGAAGAAAAATATGTCATTGAATATGTCATTAAGCATTTGAGAAGATCATGGAGGAAGAGTAGACATCCACCATAATTTGATTTTTCTTATAACAATTTTCTCTCGTTTAACTTTGACTAACTAATTATATTATCACCTCGTTAGATTACTTATAGCGCATTTGACGTGCTTCTTTTTGGCCAAAAGTCATGTTTGGCTAAATTTTTGGAAGGAAAAGAAATGCTTTAAGCATAAGCAGTTTTTGAGAAACAGAAAAAGTTGTTACTTTTCAAAAAAAAAAAGAATTGAAAAATACCTTTGAAAAAAATTCACTTAGAAGCACTTTTTAAAAGTTTGGCCAAAAACTAACTGATGATCAAAAGTATTTTTAAAACTAATTAGCCAAATACAAAATGCTTCTCACAAAAATTATTTTTTTGAAAAGTACTTTAGAGAAAAATACTTTTTAAAATAAGTTGATTTTAAAAACTTGGCCAAACATGTTATTAATTATGAAAGAAAAAAGGTCCAAATTTATCCCTACTTTTGAATATTGTCTACATCTAACCTTCGTTATACTATTTGGCTAAATTTATCCCTATTCCTACCATCAACAACTTTTAAAATTTACCCATCACTCTACAGGTGACTCGAATTCTCCCAAATCATTTTAGTTAAGTCACTTATTCTTCTTCTTGATCCATTATTTTCAAAATAGTTGACATTTACATATTTTCTTAATTGGAAAAGGGGAATAAGAGAAAGACATATTAAAATAATGCAACGGTAGTAAACAAAATATAGTAAATTGAACAATCTAAATTAGATAACTTTTTTAAATTTCAAAAGTATTTACTACACCCCACATCTTTAATGAATTCATTCCACCAAAGGTATGAAGATTTTACAACTGTTAGTGATAGGAGTTGAAGTTCCATCGAGATTTTGCATTGTCAAATTCAACTTTGCTTTAATCAAATGCATACACATTGTGCACTCTTAAGTTAGTCGACCGAACTTTACATTAACTAGATAATTACAAAATATATTCGAATGTATACACACATACATGATGAGCAACCGCATATAATACATAATAAATACACCCACAAAATTTTACGCCGTGTATATCGTTAAAAAATTATAAAATTTTAAACCAATTACAAAACCATTATCAAAAGAAGAGAAGTGGATGCAATATTAATTAAAAAATATCCATGGATATTTTGTATAGTTTAATATCTTTAGCATTCACATTAAAAATAATTTTTAAAAATAGTAGATCAAGAAGAAAAATAAGTGATTTAAATAAAAGAGATTTGAGAGATTTTGAATTACTTAATCTGAGGGGTAAATTTTAAAAATTTACGTACGGTGGGATAAATTTATAACTTAGATTAAACGTAGTAAATTTGGACATTTTCCCATTATGAAAAGTTGTATTACATTTTTGTGTAAACACGAAGAGAAGCAAGACAAATTTTTACCTCATTTTCGTACTTCATTTTCAGAAGATATAAAAAGGCGGTTAAGTCAAAGGAAAACAAAGGATTCTGCAAAAAGTGGAATTTGTCATCATTCCCCTATCAACACCGTCACCTTCATCTTTCATTCACTATCTCACATTTTTCTTCCCCAGAAAAAAGGAACTAACAATATTTATTTTTTTTTTATAGAAAAAAATCCAATTAATCGGCAGATCTGAGAAGCCTTTTATTTTAAATCTTACAGTCATCATCTCTTATATTCATTTTCATTTCTTCCTTATCTGCCAATCAAGATTTAATTTGTACTTCTACCTTTTTAGATGGGCATTGATCAAAATGTGTAACTGAAACAGGGATATACTCTTTTAATATTTTTTTGGTTTTTTATTTGGGCTGGTAATAAAGATACAATCTTTATTACATAAAAGCAGCATGATATACACATAATTCTAATTTTTGTACATGTTTAATTGATCAAAATGTGTAGATTGAAACTGGGTTAGGTTCTTTTGATATTTAGAGAAGCATGATATACACATAATTTTAATCTTCATAACAGGTTATAATCAAAATATGTAGATTGAAACTGGATTAGGTTCTTTTTCCCCTCTATTTTATTTTTGGCGGGGGAGATTGCTCCGCCATGATGAGGTCATCATCTCCACCGCATGCTGGTGGTGGCAGCGGTGGTTGTAGTGTCGGTGGAGGAGGATTGAATTATATTGAACACCAAGTTTCAAAATTTGATACACTTCCTGGTGTAGCAATCAAATATGGAGTTGAGGTAATTTTTGTTTTTTTTGTTTTTAAATATTTAATTTTCTGTATTTTTATTTGTATTTGCTTATATTAATAAAAATACTGGTATTTTTTTAATATTAAATTTTATGTATGTTATTTGTATTATAGTTTAAAGGGAGTATCGTTGGTCAGTGATGATTCATATAGTTGATCCCAACTTGTTTGCTACTGACGCTTAGTTGTTGTTGTATTAAATTTTCTGTATTTATTTTGATTCATGTATGAGTTTCTACTTTTGTTTGATCATAGAAAGAATGGAGGAATGGGGGGATTTTTGAATGAACAAAGTTGATGTTTTTCAAAAAACAAATGTGGTTGTGGATTCGAGTCAGTCAATGAGAAAAGTCACTGTTTAATGCTGATAAAGGAGGTTTGATGGGGATGGGGTTTACCATATTCACAAATAGAAATGGAAAAGGTTTTCTCTGAACGATGCAATAGCGAAAACTGACCAGGGAGGCACAAAAGGTTAGACATTGTGTGTTATTTCCCTGTGGTTAAGTCTAAAAGAAGAGGAAGAGGTGTAGAGGTGGTTTGATTTTACTGTGTTGTCCACGAGTAAAATAAAGAAGAGCTAGCAGCTCTAGTAGTTTTTGCTGGTGACAAGCCTATCTATAGCATCAAATTCTGGTGGATCCTTTAGTGGTTGTAGATACATAGCGGCAGAGCTCGTTTTGGCATGTACTCTCAACTCTGCTGTCAGTACACTGGATTTTAGAGCTGTGACTAGCCAGCAACTGCCACTTAAAGGCTAAAGCTTTTCTTTTGGCTACTATTATAACAAATTACTTTGTACACGGACAAGTTTGCCTTTGGCTATCACCAGTACGTCTTCTTTTGCATGTAAAAGTGCCAGCTGAGTTTTATGGACATTCTGAAATCAAATGTGAGGATAAACAGTGTACTGAATCTAGAATTTTTCAACTTATTTCATTATGTGACATGCTAAAGCAAGCAGTTGATGCAATTGTGAACTTGAGCTTGTTTTATTTTGATTGCAAAGCAAAGTGCACCAATATCTACTCGCATTTCTTTATCATTTTACACCTGGGATTGTTCTCTCCAAATAGATAATGGCTTTAACATGCTGTACAATCGTATGCAATGTGACAGGTAGCTGATATTAAGAGGTTGAATGGGCTGGTTTCGGATCTCCAGATGTTTGCTCTAAAGACTCTTCAAATACCATTACACGGGAGGCATCCACCATCACCCATAGTGTCAAATGGTGAAGGCACCCAAGGGTATTCTAACTTTCTTACTTTAGAATCTCATATCAGCGTCTCTTTCCCAATTTTTCCTGTAGTGACTGATAATAAAACCTTCATCGTAAATGAACTACTTGTGCTAATCTGAGGATAAGTCGCTGATCTAGTCTTTTTTCATTTTCTGTTTTAGATTTATGTTAATTGCTTGTTTACATGTGACCAACTCATTACCTATCAGTCTATCATAAAATATGCGTTGCTTGTTTCCTCTGTTATTATTATGGACATGAAAACCACAAAAGGTTCTCTAACTGTTCGAGAATGGCATTCAACTCCATCAGAAAATCAGTGATTATTGTATGGGTGCACAGAGACTGCAAAATTCATTGCTCTCAGTTGCATTACAACTCGTTAATATAAGATGGTATGGAGATCTGACCACAGTTACCTAGAGATGCCTTTATAAATGTAGATGTTATGTTGAGGTTGAATCAAGGCATAGACGTGTTTGAGCTTTTTCTTTCTTCAGCTTATTTCCTTCTCTTTCTTTATAAATTTAACTGCTTTAAGCTCTGGCTTTCATGGTGAAATTTGCATCGCTGAATTAGAGTTTCGGTTAGCAAACCATAATCTACTCCTTGTTTTTTAGTTGGATATTCTCATCTTTTTATTTCATCCTTCACTACATGGAACAAGTCATATCAGCTTCTGGTTCTATGTAATTGTAATTTAATTGTGTCGTCAATAGAAGTGAACGAGCCCTTTTTCACTTAGATATTTAAGTCTGTCTTGTTTAGCCAAGAGCTTTGTATGGGCATGGCAGATAAAAACATCAAATGAGCCCATTTGTCTTAGGTGGATCTCTGCTGCATTTTCGAATTAGAGATTTGCATTTCAAGGACAACCATCATTCTTCTCCCAGGCTATTAGAATTTGTGTATAAGGTGATCTGTTTGTAAAGAACAATTAATAACTAGTGCACCAGCACTGTTAGATCTTGGCTGTACGTACTATGTAGTTGAAATCCTTACGTACAGGTGGAGCAGCAAGTAACCAAGCTGGAGTACTAATAAGTAGGATCTCGCATTCACTTCTTTGCATATCATTAGCACTTAGTGGACTACCAGTTGTAAGATTGTTAGGGTTCCGAGGTGGATTCAGTTTGCATTTGTGCACTTTATCTGTGACTAACTTATAGAACTATTTCCTATCTATCGACTTGAAAAGGCTCATATTCCAGCGAAATGCCCTCAATTTCTGAAGGAGAAAAACATCGCTTTCAAGTGCACGACACTTTTTTCAATGTATTAAGATTGATAAGCTTGGTCCTTGTCAAAAAAATAAAAAGATTGACAAGCTTTACTTAGTTGACAAGAATTTTATTGAAAAAAAAAAAGANAATTTTATTGAAAAAAAAAAAAGAAGAAGAAAAGATTGTCCACAAAAATTTCTTGGATCTGCAAACTGTTTGCATACAAAGCTAAAGTTTAGTTGTTCTTGCCTTGACTTCACAAAGTATTCAATGTTTAAGCAAAAAATTATTTAAAATGGTCCCTCGAGAACATATTATGGATGGAATAAGGNCTTTACTTAGTTGACAAGAATTTTATTGAAAAAAAAAAAGAAGAAGAAAAGATTGTCCACAAAAATTTCTTGGATCTGCAAACTGTTTGCATACAAAGCTAAAGTTTAGTTGTTCTTGCCTCGACTTCACAAAGTATTCAATGTTTAAGCAAAAAATTATTTAAAATGGTCCCTCGAGAACATATTATGGATGGAATAAGGGTCTCATGGAGATGCAGAAGATTGTTTCAGGTACATATTCTGCATTGCTTTTTATTGAGAATTAGAATGAAGTTGGTAAAGCCTGCAAGAAATGAGATATCATACGGTTCTACACTATTATGGATTAGAAAGGCTAAGGCCTCGTTTGTTTTTATTAAAATTAAGACGTCGGAATCTAATTGCACATCTGATTCATATTACTTCCCAGTCACTAGTTTCTGCAGAACTGTACTCATACGAACTGCTAAGCTATGTGAAGATTACTTACTTTTTAAAAGTTGATATGACGTTCATTTTAAGTATTTATGAGACTAATTATGTAACGCAGCTAGATCTGTCTTGTTGGCTTCTTGAGTACCATCTTTAGTTCTTGTGGTCAGCTGTAGTTCTTTGGCGGTTTTATATTTTTGGCTAACAATCTGTAGAGCTGCGTGGTAACTGTGATTGGTTTCTTGACAGACCAAGCAGCTCTGAGAAGACTCCTTCAAGCAATCGATACCCTGGTTTGTTTGGTTCATTTCAATCCCTAAAATTAAAGTCTTCCTCCCAGCCAAGAGTTTCACATTATGGTGGTCCTAAACCGGAAATTCAGAAACTTGCATCTGAAGGTTTTGAAATGGCTGTCTATCGGAAAGGAGTATCACATTATTTAGAAGATGGACCGTTTGTCAAGTCAATTCCTCATTCTAATCCACCACTCGGTCTTCATAGAAAATGTAAAAGCGTAGCTAATGATATGTCAGAGAATGGAGTTCTGGGCAATGGCTCGGGTAGATGGTTCGAGAAATTGTCAAGAAGGCGTCAAAAATCTGAGGCTGATTTCAGTTCTTGCACCCCAGAAGTACTGTTGAAGGAAGATAACAGCAGTGGTAGCGGGTTTTCTGCTGTTGCTGGCAAGGGATTGGCTTTGCGGCCTAAGTCAGCTAGTCGAACTCTCTCTGGACCAGATACTGAAGCAAGTTCAATAAATCCTATCCCTATCGGGTTGAATGATTCTTTATTGAACGAAAGTACAAGTGTCAGGAAATCATCAAGTACGTCGAGTTTGCAGGATTCAGATAGTAGTGGCACATTATCTTCCCTGTGGCCAACAGCAAAGTGGAATTTGAAGCCAGATTTTCAGGCAATTTCTGCTGCGGCAATTACCAAACCAATCTTTGATAGCCTTCCCAAACCAATTGCTGCTCGAAAAAGCAAGACTGCTGTTGATTAGCAATTATGTCTGCATATCTTATTACCCCTTCTTCAACACATAGAAACTGAAAGTAGAACTAAAGAAGTAAAACAGTAAATGCTTACTTAGTCCTAGAACCTTATCTTTTCTTCTCTTTCCTTTTCTTATTTCAAAGTTTTGACTGGAGGATATCATATCTACCATTGGTAAAAGGTGAAGTTTGTCCTCAGAGTTAAGAATTTGTAGCAGTGCAGCAAAGATTACTTTGTAGTAGTTTTTTTTTTTTTTGGCATGGTAATGCTTCATGAACCTTACACATCCTATGTAGATTACATATTTAAGTCTATTTATCTGTAATTGGAGGAAAGAACATTGGTTATTATTATATTAGACATTCTTTCTGCATATCTTATTTCACTTTGTTTTGATTTATTCAACGTAGATCATTGTAGTTCTGCCGCAATGCCTGTAGACTGGAGATTGAAAACAATTTTACGCGGCTTTGGTCATCTTTTTACCCAAAAAGAGCTCAAAGCAGGCCATGCTTGCCACGTACACTTGTTAAGATATCCAAACCAGGAGTGCCTACAACGGTGCAAGCACAAATGAAGTGAGTGAAAATCATTGGAGATCAGGGTTTAAATTCGAATAGAGAAAAAAAAAACAGGTTATTCTACTAATTCTTGGTGAATACCTGGAGGTGGAGTCGAAGTGTGAGCAAGCTGGTGATATCACAAGTTGGCTCGGACATCATCATTACTAAAATAAATTTCCCATGCAAGAAATGGGAGGAGAATTTGTGAGAGGTATGCTATGAACCAATAGCGGACCTAGGATTTTATACAAGCGGGTTTGGTAAAAGATGAGTGGCTATTCATATAAGTAGTGTCGGGTAAGACAAATAAGGTTTGAACACTTTTTTTGTTCTTAAGTGATTTAAACAAATGTACTTTCATGTTTTATCAAGATTTAAGAAAGAAACAACCAAAATTCACTTTGTATATAGGTTAATTTTTGAAGTAGGTAAAACTATAGAATCACCGGCTTGCTCGGACATCATCATTACTAAAATAAATTTCCCATGCAAGAAATGGGAGGAGAATTTGTGAAAGGTCTGCTATGAACCAATAGCGAACCTAGGATTTTATACAAGCAGGTTTGGTAAAAGATGAGTGGCTATTCATATAAGTAGCGTCGGGTAAGACAAGTAGGGTTTGAACACTTTTTTTGTTCTTAAATGATTTAAACAAATGTACTTTCATGTTTTATCAAAATTTAAGAAAGAAACAACCAAAATTCACTTTGTATATAGGTTAATTTTTGAAGTAGGTAAAACTATAGAATAATTTTTATTGATTTCAATAAAAAAATATATAAAAGTAAGAATAATAAATTCTTAAGGGACTAAGCACATAACTCTGGCACGCTAGAGATTACAAAATAAATTTTACAAGTCCCACAAAAGGGATTTGAACACAACACCTTCCTTACATTTTGAACCCTCTTTACCACGTCAATAGGTACCACATTTGGTTTCAAGTGGGTTCAAATTTTTATTTCTATACATATTTTTGTTGTTTCAAATATAATTTATCAATATACACAATGTAATTTCTCAGCGAAGCTTGACACCATGTGGGTCCTCCCCTGCTATGAACTGCAATAGAACTCATTTTTTGTACTAATGTATAGTTTAGGGATTTACGACAAAATTATCTTTAAATTTCGATTGTTCAATAATTGTTCTCGAAGTTTAATACTTAACTTTGGGTTAAGTTTACAAAATACCTTAAAAGAAATTGTTCTTGAAATTCGATCTTTGAGGTAGGTCACTTGACAAATAGACAAAACTTCAAGTTTAACAAGTATTGTCCCATGGACAACACTATTGAATTTTGACCTTGAAGATTACCTATTGGAGAAGTGACCCACCCCAAAGACCAAGAGTTAAAAGACCACCTTTTATGGTGCCCTATTTCTCCTATTTTCTGATCCAAATACGCAAAATGAACAATAATTTTGGACGGATTGTTGTGAAAATAGCATGAGCTAGTCAGTTTTCGGATTAATAATTAAAAAATAGCCAGCGTTTGCAAAGTCATCGAAAAATAATCATTATTTTGCTGAAACACGAAAAGTTTCAGCATAATATATTATGGAGCTCCTATGCATAAACTTCCATCATATTATGTTGGAACTCCACCACACAAAAAGTTCCACCATAATATGTTGAATGATGGAGCTCATGCGTATAAACTTCGAGCATATTATATTGGAACTCCAACACATCATGATGGAATTTCATATGTAAAAATTCAAACTGCAGGATATTATATTGGAATTTTTCCGTATTTTGAAAGGTATTTTTGTTCAAATTTGATCTTTACATGAAGAAGTGACTAAATTTTAATTACTTTTGAAATTATTGCTATTTTTCAGTTACCAATTGTAAAGTTGGCTATTTATGATTCCCCCGATTATTTGTATGCTACAGTCCTTTTTTAGGACACTCTTTAAATTATGTTCACATTAGCTCAGTCGCCCAAGCTTTGCATTTAAAATTAGTTGGGGAATTTTTCTTGCAGACAAATTTACTCCATTGAACTAGCGTCGGACATAATTTAAATAGTAGCCTCAACGAAGGCCATTTGTGCAAAGGCAAAATGGCCTCGTGGTCACTTAAACTTGTACATAATTGCAAACCTATTAAATAAACTTACAATTTTTCTATTTGAACACTTCAACTTAATAGAATACAGGTTAATAAATACATCACACAAAGCGTGTGTGTCAATTGCGCTGACATGTACAATATGTCATATGTTAGACTATTTATTGTTCGACATGTGTTATTTGTGGGTCCATTTTTAAAATTTATTCATCAAAAAATTATTATATCTTTTACTTTTCTTCTCCACTCAAATACCCCCTCCCCCAACAATCGGTAAAAGAACCTATTACCGGTAAAGTTTGGACATAACCTCAAATTCAAAATAAACGGCAACTCCTATTTCTCCATAATCGTGTTCTTAAAAATCCATCAAGAACTTATTCTTCAATCAAATCTGAAGAACTCAAATCAAACAAGAATACTTTAAAAGTTACCAAAGGCATTCTGAAAAGTTCCTCGTCAATTAGTGCTTGGTTTAGCAGTGAAGGAGGAAATGAATTTAGTAGTGAAACATAATGCTCCCCCACTTTGAAGCCATAGTGATTTCTTATGAGATTCCCAAATTGTTTTTTTGTGCTTCTTGCCAAATTATGACATTGGTGATGTAAACTACTGTAAAATTCAAAAAATGGCATACAACTTTTAAATTTTTAATCTTCCTTCTCAACTATACCCTTGACTTTTAGTCGAAGAATAGCTTGGGAGAAGATTCAAGGGTGTTTCTGAAGTACAAAATTGATGGGTTTGAATTGGAGGTAAAAGAAAAAAAATTGATTTTGAGTGGAAGGAAAGGGGAAAAAGGGGGTGGTTAGGGAGAAGGGGAAAGAGTGTACTGGTAAAGGAAGGGAGGGATGGGGGCGTTTTCTTTCTTTCTTTTTATTTTATATTTTTTTCCTTGATTTTATAATTTTTTAATCCAAAATTATTGTCCTCGTGCGCGTTAATTATTGAGGGATTTATACAAAATACCCATTGAATTTAAAATAATTACCCTTCTCTACCCATTTAAAAACTATTTACGATATATACATATCCAGTTAAAACTAATTACCTAACCTAGCTTAGCTTGATTTGGCTCGGCTCGGTTCGGCTTGGCTTGATTTGGCTTGGCTAAAAAAAATGGGCAGGGAGAAAACTTAATGGGTAAGGGTGGGTAAATAGTTTATGATGAATGGGCATTTGCAAAAGATCCCTTTAATTATGTGAGTTGCACGCACTTTGTCCATGTCACACGTGCTCCTGGCACATAAGAAAGGGTTTATTAGTTTACAAATATATGAGTTGAGGTGTTCGAATGAAAAAGGGTTTATTAGTTTACAAATACATGAATTGAGGTTATACCGGTTAATCGGGCCGGACTGACCCGTTTATAATCCGGTTCAACCCAGTACTGTAGCGTGGGGAGGCGGGCTGGGACGGGTTGGGCGGGGAGCGGGTTTCAAACGAATAATTTTTTGATAGCGATGCACCGGAACCCACTAAGCCCGTCAACCCGATTTTTAATGTTTTTTTTTATACTGTTGCCAACGGTCAAATTCAAATATGACAGTTGGCCACGACCCTTTTTTGCATAAATGGCCATTTCGGCATACTCCCTTAAGAAAACAGCCCCCACACCCCTAGTATTTGATAAATTATAATTTTGACCTTTTAAAAACTATAAATAGTCTCTCCCCTCTCCTTCAATTTTTCCTCACAGTTCACTCTCTTACTACTCTAATTTTCTCTTGATATTATTGATTATTGTTCTTAAATTCTCAATTACTTATTATTTTAAGTTTAATCAAATATTTAGTTCAGCCATTACAAAATTATTATTATCAAATATCAAGTATTCAAGTGAAGTGTGGTATCAACTATCAAGTATCGATCTTTCAATTGAAGTTTGGTTTTTAATATCAAATTTAGTGCGGCATCCGGAATCCCGGAACACTCGTTCTATATCTTTCTCTTCTTTGGTGTACATTTATTTTATTATTTATAATTATTAATTTAATTTACATAATGGATATATTTAGAGCAGCTAAAAAAGCGTGCACTAGTAGAGGTGGTAGTTAGAAAATTTTCAAAAGATCAAGAGGTGGTGCCTGTTCTTCTAGTAGCTTTACAAATATTTCTGAAAGTTCAAGTGAAAATTTAAATGTAGATTATGAGGGACTTCAAGAAAATCATAGTATAGATGATAATTTAGATGATATTCCATTTCCATCATCTGATAATCTTTAAACACCACCAGCTACACCTGGTAATGTTAGTCAAACTCAAAATATTAGGGGTGAAAGTTGTGGTAATACAAGTAGGCCTCCCCTCCCTATTAAGAAGAATCGAAGATTAAGAAGTAAGTGTTGGAATTTTTTTGACAGACTAGAAGAAGATAAAAATTATGTAAGATGTAGAATTTGTAAGGATATTTATAAACATGAGACCGGTAAGGGAGAGGGAATGGGTCAACTTCGTAGGCACATGGTAGACAGCCACCTTCTTGATTGGGGAGTAGATGAGGAACCCGCTAACAACCCGCTAAGTTCGAATCCGGACGAACAAAAACAAAAACCGAAAAAGTACAGCCCGCAACGTTAAACGAACGGGCTGATTTTTTTTGTATCCAGCCCGTCCGTTAAACACCCATAGTTGAGGTGTTCAAATGAAAAAAATGTAAGTTCGATTATCGGGTTATCAATCAGGTGCAAGTTTAAGTGGCCACGATGTCATTTTGACTTGTGCAAATACCCCATTTAGGACGGGCCAAGTAACAACCACTAATAAGAAGCCCATAATTAAGCCCGAAATTACCATGGGCTGCTTATATAAGGAGCCCATAATCGAAAAAATCCCAGTAAAAACCCTAACCATATAAAAGTGGTTTCGTCTTCCCTCATTTTCTAGGGCTTCTGGACGCCATTAGAAACAAAGGTGGTTTCTACTGCAGCTCCTTCCTTCCTTGAAGTCAGCCTCCAACCATGGTAACTCATTTTATCTCTCTGCTGCTGCTGCTGCTTTGAGTCGTTAAACTTTAAGTTTGAAGAGAGAAACGAAAAAAGTTCATAA
>AWOL01S0143796.1:0-28468 GCA_000715115.1 Nicotiana otophora
AGTATGCTCAGTTGTATATCAAAGAAATAGTCAGGTTCCATGGCACCCCAGTTTCCATCATTTTTGATCGGGGGGGGGGGGGGGGGGGCACAATTCACTGCTAAGTTTTGGAAGAAATGTTAGCAAGGTTTGGGTACTCAAGGGAATCTTAGTACAACCTTTCACCCGCAAACGGACGGGCAGGCAGAGCGGACTATTCAGACGCTTGATGATATGTTGCGCGCTTGTGTTATAGACTTCAAAGGTAGTTGGGATGATCATTTACCACTCATAGAATTTGCATATAACAATAGTTATCATTCTAGCATTCAAATGGCACCGTTCAAGGCTTTATATGGTAGGAGATGCAGATCTCCCATTGGGTGGTTCGAAATTGGGGAAGCAGAGTTGATAGGGCTGGACCTCTTGCATCGGGCTATGGAAAAAGTTAAAATCATTAAGGAGCAGTTAAAGACTGCTCAGAGTCATCAGAAATCCTATTCGAATGTTCGTCATAGAGATTTGGAATTCAAAGAAGATGATTGGGTATTTTTGAAAGTTTTCCCCATGAAGGGTCTAATGCGATTTGGTAAGAAAGGGAAATTGAGTCCGAGGTATGTCGGACTGTACAAAATCATTCAGAGGATTGGTGAGGTAGCATACATGCTTGAGCTACAACCTGAGATGTCATTAGTACATTCGGTGTTTCATGTATCTATGTTAAAGAAAGTAGTTGGAGACCCGACAGCCATTGTTCCTGTTGAGACTATTGAGATAAATGAAGAATTTACTTATGAAGAGATTCCAGTTTCTATTATTGATCGGCAAGTCTGAAAATTGAGAAGCAAAGAAATTGCATACGTGAAAGTGCTATGGCAAAACCAACATGTTGATGAGGCTACTTGGGAGGCCGAAGAAGAAATTAAGAAAAAGTATCCTTATTTATTTGAATAACCATGTAATTATGAGTTGTGCCTTATGAAAATGCTAAGGGATATTCCTATGAAATATGTATGACTTGTACATTTGGTGTTGAGGGTGTTCCGATCTGGTAATGTAATTGCTTGTGAGGCCACAGTTGGTGTTGTTTTGTATTATGTTACGTTGTTGGATTATGTATATGCTGTTAAGATGTGTTTCTAGGGCTCTCTGATAGGTGGATAGGCCTAATTACAAGGGAAACTCTGGCGAAAGTTTTGGAAATTTAGGGAGTTAGTCAAATTTGGGGCTGCTAGTTGTGGTATAAAACAAACTAAGTTGAATAAGATGCTAATAACGCATTTTTACCCTCATTCGAGGACGAATGGTCCTAAGCGGGGGAGAATGTAACACCCCGGAAAAATTTTGAAGTACTTAAGTGGTAAGCCCGGTAAAGTTTGCAAAGAAATAATGTTTCATGGTGTTGGATAAGGCTTACGTGTTTGAGGATTGTAAAATTTCTTCGTGGTGAGCTTGCTCGCTGCGGCTCGGACTTTTTGAGTTGAGCAATGCACCAAAAAGTAAGAAAGATATTTGGCGGTAAAGTGCATTTCTGCGGTCCATTATGCGACCGCAGAATCACTCTACGGACCGCATAATGGCCGTAGAGTGAGGCAGTTAATTGGACCAATTGGAAGCAATTATGCGGTCGACTATGCGACTGCATAGTGACCGCATACAAAGGCGGTTCTTTTGGCTATTTTGTAATCAACTATGTGACCGATAAGCTGTCCGCATATCGGTTATGCGATCGCATACCTTTTTCCGGAGCTCCATTTTTGGGTTTTTAAAACCTGACCCTATTTCGTTAAATACAATCTTTGGGTCATTTTTGAGCTATTATCTGATATTTTAGAGTGAGAGAGGGTGCCCTAGAGTGAGAAGGTGTTCTCCAATATTTGTCCATCAATTCTTGCCCAAGTTTTGGAAGATTAAAGAAGGGAAACTCACTAGGTCTTCATCCTAGAGGTAGGATTCTACACCCTAACCCTCAATTTCGAATTTTGTGTAGAAATAAATAATAAGAAAGATAATTTATGGGCAAGGGGATTGGTTATTTTACATGCATGTGTTATCAAAGGATGTAGGAAGATTGTTGAGCTAAAAATAGTAAAGATTGGGTTGTGGGATGATGGAATCCTCCATAAAAAGGGCCTTGAAGCCTTAATGCACACCTAGTGTTTGATAAAATGCCCAAATGAGCTAGAACCATAATCATCTTCCTAATTGTGGTTCAATTTGTTATATTTCTAAAATAGATTGAAGTTGCTAAGAATTCCGGAATGTTTTAGAGTTTAAGGAAGCTCAATTGAGGTATGTTGGCTAAACTCTTCTCTAAGAATTGGAAATCCTTATTATCTTTGTAAGTACCGAGATGTTGATTATAAATCAAGTATTCCGATAAGTTTTGTGATGAAGATAAATGTTCAATTCGTATTTCAAATTCTCTTATTATATTGCATTATAAATTAAGGGTGTGTCCCAAACTATGGATTACGTATCCACATGTTATAATTTCTAGTCGTGATTGATGTGAAATATTATTATGCCAAGTTGCGTAGAGATTGCGATTGTGATACACCTCCACCCGCATACATTAGGGTGAGGCGGCATAACCGCTTTGTGTAGGGATTTTGGTATAGAGATTGTGATTGTGATACACCTCCACCCGCATATATATTGGGGTGAGGCGGTACGACCACTTTGTGTATGATTTTGGTATTATTGTGGCACTACCACCCGCTTACATTAGGGTGAGGCGGCATAGCCGCTTTGTGTTGGTATTGTTATCGTTGATGCATTTCCACCCGCATACATTGGGGTGAAGCGGCAGGGCCGCTTGATTAGAGTTGTGTTATTGCACGTACACCTCCACCTGCATACATCGGGTGAGGAGGCGGGCCGCTTTGTGTGAAGATGGTTATAGAGGACCTCATCTTAAATCCTATAAATGTTGTTGTTAGCGTTTAATAAGCTTGTTGTGGTTGAGACAGTTATATATATTATTCTATTGCTGCAATGGTTCATCATAATTATCTTGTATTCCTAAATTCTTAAATTGGTGTTTAATTTTTATACTAGTACTATTCGACGGTACTAACGTCCCTTTTGCCGAGGGCACTGCATCTTTAAATGGATGCAGGTGGTTCCATAGCAGGAGACATTGATCAGTGATAGCAGTACACCTTCTTCCCAGCTGACTTGGTGAGCCCTACTTTATCTCGGGGTCATGTATCTTTTGTTCTTTATGTATTATGGTTGAGGTATAGTCGAGGCCTTATTGCCGGCATTATCTTTGTACTCTTCTTTATCTATAGAGGCTTCGTATACATAGTGTGGGTTGTATATTGGTATTAGGAAAGACAAACTATGCTATGTAGTGGTTGTATTACTTGTCCATTTGAGACTTTAAAAATGGTGAAATTTATGGTAAGAAATTGGTAATTGCAGACACGACCACTTTATTGTTTAATTAGAGAAAACATATATTCTCCTTATTCATGGATGAGTTTGGGTAGAAGGAATCTAACAGGCTTTCTCGGTCAGGTTCACTCGGTTGAGCGCCGGTCGCGCTCCATGGTTTTAGGGCGTGATAGGAACATTGTGTTAATCTTTGTTGTATAATTAGATTATGTGTCTGTGAGATGTGAGCCACTGACACTTGAGCGGATTGATGACTGATGAGGGCCTTAGAATCGTGTTGTAGGTTATGTAGGATTTGGTTGCACACCATAGCGAATTGATATTTGGATCAGGTTGCATGCCGCAGTGTATTTATATTTGGATCGGGTTGCACGCCACAACAGACTATTATTTGGATCAAGTTGCATGCCACAACGGACTGATATTTGGATCGGGATGCACGCTGCAATAGGTCATATTGACTATTGATTAGCGCTTGGGCCAGGATATGCCCCTCCGATATTTGATATTTATAATGAGCGTATGCACAGTGATATATACACGTGCTTTGGTGAGGGACATTTATGCCAGGAACCCCGTACAATGCTAAGTGATTGTGTGTGTGATGGAGAGGGGGAATTTGAGCCAGGCACCTTGAGTATGCTGAGAGTGAGTGTACTTGATGATCTCTCTGTGATGTTATTGACTTGACATGTATATTTGACATGTAGGCATAGAGATGTAGTTTCCTCATGCTAGATAGCAGTAAAGTGTTATTGACTTGATATGTGTACTTGGCATGTAGGCGTACAAATGTATTTTCTTCATTCTATCTGATAAAGGAAAAGTCTTATCTATTGTTGAAAGCTTGGAAAAAAATCATAGTTCTCTAATAAACTCATATTTTAGTGATTTCGGTGTGAGATTTAAGCTTTAATGGTTATACTTGTAAAGCATGTCTAAATTCCCGTATTTATGATCGAGCTGAATATGATATCTTTTGGGGTTATATAGTATTACTCGCATTATTACACATTGATTACTGGTGTTGGACACAGATCTTCTTCCGATGTCGTCATTACTTTCAACCTGAGGTTAGGCTTTGTTACTTATTGAGTACATAGAGGCGGTTGTACTAATACTACACTTGTGCACCTTGCGTGCAGATCTTGGAGTTGATGTTGCGGTGTATGGTAGGAGCTGGCATTAAATATATACATTCTTTCTAGATATAGTTGCCACTTGTTCTTGGTAGTTTTAGATTTGCAATATGTTTATGTACATTTCTAGTAGATGTTGTATTTATTTTCATACAAGCTTCATAAAACTCAGTCTTACTGGCTCATGACTTGTACTACCAGTTCTTGGGCTATTGTATGGAAATTTCAGTTAATTCATCATTAATCTCTTATTAGTCTCATTTTAATTGATTTGACTTGGCTTACCTAGCGGGTTGGGTTAGGTGCCATCACGGCTAGTTGAGCTTCGCCATCGCGAAAGCTGAATCGCGATCGCATAGAGTTTTTTGCCAGTGGTGTTGGTAGTTCATCATGTTCAGGAAGGATACGCCGTGTTTGTGGTAAAGTAAATTGGACTGGAGGAGATTGCTCCTCGCGTACGCATGGAGCCATCGCGAAGAGGAGTTGGGAGCTGGTGTTGTTATTTTCGCGTTCACATGGTCTCAACCGCGATTGCGGAGGATTGGCTGAGTTGTTCATCTCGATCGTGAGCCTAGGGCTGCGAGCACGTAATGTATTTCTAGGCGGTGTTCATTTAGTGCTTCGCGATCGCGAAGTGGGTCTCGCGCTCCCGAAGGGTACACCTGAAGCACAAATATAAGATATTATTTCTAGACTTTGAGCTCATTTTATCACATTTTGAGTTTGGGAGATCAGATTTGGGCAATTTTGGAGGGGATTTTCACCACATGAATTAGGGTAAGCATTTTTTACTCAGATTTGATTATTTTACATGATTCCATCTTCGATTTTGGCATTGTGATTATTAATTTAAAAGAAATTTGGTGGTTTTGGTAAAAAAAATTCTAAATTGAATATTTGAGATTTGAACATCGATTCGGAGTCAGATTTGAGTTAAATTAGTATAGTTGGACTCGTATACGAATGGGTTGTCGGAATTTGTGAGTTTTGTTTGGTTGCGAGGTGTGGACCCGGTTTGACATTTTGATTGACTTTGGGTATTTGATTAAAGATTCGACCTTTATCATTTGGATTTGTTTCCTATGACATTATTTGTTGTTTTTGAGTTGCTTTTGGTTAGTTTTGAGCAATTCAGAGGTTAATTCACACGAGATGGCATTTCAAGAGTATTGTTTGGCTTGCTCGGTATTGATTTGGCTTGTTCGAGGTATGTAACATACTTAAACTTGGATTTGAGGGTAATTATCCCTGAGAACTATGATATTTGAAATGTGTGGGGGTGACGCATATGCTAGGTGACAGGCGTGTGTGCGTGCACCAGGATATTCATGATTCGGCTAGTTCAGTTATCATATGCCTTGTTTTGCTATGATGTTTCTCCATTTGTGTGACTATATGAGTTATTATTCATGCTAGAAATCATGTCTAGGCTATCTTCTTAATTGTTCGGGACATGATAGGACTATTTTGACATGTTGAGCTATGTGCCTTAGCTGTAGTCGTAATGTTTAGTCATGATATATATATTCACAAGCTCTATCTCTGTTTCTTTCACTTTTGATATGTCGTCTCACATGTTGTTGTCCTTGTATGTGACACGAGTTTGAGCTATATGTGTGGCACATTGTGTTAATCTATGTTGTATAATTGGATTATGTTTCTGTGAGATGTGAGCCATTGAGACTTTAGCGGATTGATGACTGATGTGGGCCATAGTGCCGTATTGTGAGCTATGTTGGATTAGGTTGCACATTGCAACTGATTGATATTTGGATAGGGTTGCACGTCGCAACAAATTGATATTTTGATCGGGTTGCACGTCGTAACAAATTGTTATTTGGATCGGGTTGCCCGCCGCAACGGATTGATATTTTGATCGGGTTGCACGCTATAACAAGTCATATTGACTATTGATTAGCGCTTGGGCCAGGCATAGTGATATATACATGTGCTTTGGTGAAGTGCATTTATGCCAGGTACCCGTACAATGCTGAGTGATTGTGTGTACGATGGAGAGGGGGCACTTGAGCCAAGCATCTTGAGTGTGTAGAGAGTGAGTGTACTCGATGATCTCTTTGTGATATTATTGACTTGACATTTATATTTGACATGTAGGCACAGAGATGTATTTTCCTCATGCTAGATGCCAATATGGTGTTATTGACTTGACATGTATATCTTGACATGTGATAAAGATGTATTTTCCTCATGCTAACTGGTAAAGGAAAAGTCTTATATGTTGTTGAAAGCTTTGAAAACAAATCACAATTCTCTTATAAACTCATATTTTAGTGATTTCGGTGTGAGATTTGAGCTTAAACTATTATACTTTTAAAGCACATCTAAATTCCCATATCTGTGATCGAGCTAAATATGATCTCTTTTGGGGTTGTTCACTGTTACTGGCATTATTACATCCTGTGTTAATATTGATTATTGGTGTTAGACACTGACATTCTTTCGAGCTCATCATTGCTTTCAACTTGAGGTTAGGTTTGTTACTTATTGAGTACATGGGGTCAGTTGTATCTTCAATTTCGTAAGAGAGATATCGGCACGACATTTACTCATAGTACACCTCTGCACCTTACATGCAGATCTTGGAGATGATGTTGCGGTGTATGGTGGGAGCTGGCATTGAAGATGTACCAGCTTTTTGGATGTAATTGCCACTTGTTCTTGGTAGTTTTAGATTTGCAATCTGTTTATGTACATTTCAAAGAGATGTTGTATTTATTTTCATATCAGCTTTGTAAATCTAGGTCTTAGTGGCTCATGACTTTTACTACCAGTCATTGGAATATTGTATTGAAATTTTAGTTAATTCATTATTAATCTCTTATTATTCACATTTGAGTTGTGTTGTGTAACGATCCGGCCGGTCGTTCTGAGTATTTTAGCCCTGATTCCCCTATTTAATGCTTTACATATGTGTGTTTATGGTTATGTCACTTGCGGGGTTAATGGTGTGATTTCGGGAATGTTTTGGATTAATTGGCACACTTAGTCCCTTGGTTGAAGGCTTTAATTGTAAGAGTTGACTGGAGTTTGAATTTTGTGTAGACGACTCTGGAATGGTGTTTTGATGATTCCAATAGTTTCGTATGGTGATTTTGGACATAGGCATATGTCCGGATGTACAATTGGAGGTCTGTAGGTTGCTTTGATGCTTTTTGTCAAATGTTGGAAGATTGAAGGTTTGAAAGGTTGATAGGTTTGACTGAGAGTTGACTTTGTTGATATCAGGTTCGTATTTTTGTTTCGAGAGATGGTATTGTGTAACTTGGGACTTGCATGTAAAATTTGAGGTCATTCCGAATTGATTTGGCATGGTTTTGCATGACTTTTAGAAGTTTAAATGTTCATAAGTTCAATAGGCTTGAATTGATGTGCGATTCTTAGTTTTGATGTTGTTTGGTATGATTTGAGACCTCATGTAGGTTCCTGTTATATTTTGGGATTGGTTGGTGTATTTGGACGGGGTCCCGGGAGCCTCGGGTGCATTTCGGATGGGCTACAAATCGTTTCACCTTGTTTTTGGACTGCTGGTATTCTCAAGTTTAGTTTTCTTCTTCGCGTTTGCCAAGGGTTAGAGAGGGCTGGGCAGTCGCCCTTCTTTGCATTTGTGATCGAGCTACGCATTCGCAAACAAGACAAGTGCTGGGAGGAGCTTAGCCTATGCATTCACGAGTTCCAGGTTGCGTTCGCGAAGGCTTAGATGTTTTCTTCATCCGTTTGCGATTTGGGAACGCAAACACAAAGGACTTCTTATGGGCAAATTATTTTTGGTCTTCATGAACACGGTTAGGTTTCTGCATTCACGATGAGTATGTCTGGGCAGATTTATTTAATACTCTATTTTGAGGGTATGGTTATTTTATCATATTTTGAGTTAGAGAGCTCGATTTTAGGAGAATTTGGAGGGGGCTTTCACTATTTGGATTGGTGTAAGTATTTTTGGATTCAGATTTGTTATTATTCCGTGATTCCAACCTCGATTTTAGTGTTAGATTAGTTTTTTGAATTGGAGAAATCGGGGATTTTGTAAAAAAAATTCTAAAACATAAATTAACGATTTGAAGGCCGATTTGAGGTCGAAATTGGATGATTTTGGTATGGTTGGACTCGTAACGGAATGGATGTTCAGAATTTGTACGTTTTGACGGGTTTCAAGGTGCAAGTCCGGGGTTGACTTTTTGAGTTGACTTTTTCATTTTCACTAAATATCAAATCTTTATAATCCGAAATTGTTTCCTATGGCTTTTTTTATGTTATTAAGTTATTTTGGCTAGATTCGAGTCGTACGGATATGGATTTGCATGGGAAGGGCTTATTAGTGGGTTGATTTAGCTTGTTTGAGGTATGTATCTTTCCTTAGTTTGTGTGGGGAAAACTACTCCATATGATTTGATCTAATTGCATTATTTGAATTATGTGAAAGACGTGTACATGAGGTGACGAGCTTGTACACAGGCTTATATGTGGTAATTGACGGGCTTAGACTCTTAGGCTATGAAAATGCTTTTAATTGAAGTTGTAGTTATATAGAATATCTTTCATTGTTGAGTTATTTTCCGTTTCATTTTTTAGTTATTGAGGGATATTAACATGTTTTTAATTGAAGTTATTGTCATATGGAATATCTTTCATTGTTGAGTTATTTCCCGTTTCATTTTGTAATTAATGAGGGCTATTAACATGTTTTTAATTGAAGTTGTTATATGGAATATCTTTCATTGTTGAGTTATTTTCCGTTTCATTTTGTTGTTATTGAAATTCATGTACACATTTTTGTCGAGCTGAGGGCTATGTATTGATTACACCCCATATTTTCGTACATAAAAGTATGCCATAAATAAATTGATATAAGCTCGGAAATGAGATGTCACATCCCGCATTTTCGTACGTTAAAGTTTCGTCGTAAGCTAATCGACGTAAGTTCGGGAATGAGATTATTTGGAGATTATAAGCATTATGTTACTTCAAACAAGTGATGAGTAAATTCGTGATGGTGAGAGGGTAAGCAAATCAAAGAAAATGAATTTTCGTCGAAGTTTGACATTTTGAGATAAAATACGGTCCAAGCTACAATACACCGTATTTATGGACTAGTGTCATACAAGGTACCACATGACCATAATAGAAAGGTATGCAAAGTGTGTTAAAAGTGAGTAGTATTTTAAGTAATTAGAGATAATTCCTAATTATGTGGATAATTGGGTAATTACTGGATAATAGAGGAATTAACAAGTTAATTAATAATGAGTGGATGATTAATTAAAGTCTTTGGAAAAATACTAAGGCATTAACGTGGCAGCCACATACATGAGCCATTAAGTGACTCTTGAACAACTTTGCAAGGTGGCAACCTTTAAAGAAATGATTGAAAGATGACTTCTCAAATTCAAGATTTGTTTTACTGTCAAAGTTATGGAATTCACAAAAAAGCCATAAAGACTCTAACGTTATTGCTTCAGTAGGTATCTTACAAGGTTGTGATCTAATTCACAAAGTGATCATACGGAATTTGCTACAAAATTTCGTACGAGATTTCATAAGGTAATAGCAACAGATTTTGCGATTCTAAGGGAGTACGGTACAATCTTTCTCAAGAATATCATACGGATATTTTTCCACTCCGATCTTGCCGTCACGAATTTTGTCACAATTTTCGTGTGCTAGAAGGGTTGTCCAGAGAAGCGGCTCAGGCATGTTAAGGATAAGCCCTTCCTTCATTTTGGCCTGATCTCGTAATTACATGTGTTTGATAACGAGGCATAAAGAGAAGTTCATATTCCTGAATTTATATATATTATCCTAGTCTCATAAGTTACAATATTCTCCATTATCGGAACTTTATATTCAATTGAGTATTGTCCCTTTCCAGTCAAGAGAGAAGAGGTTATATATATATATATATACAGTATTACAGTATTTTCACCACCATCGAGCTATAATCGATGGGCAGGCCCCTATTGGGCAACCTCTGATCAGATGGTAAGTTATATTCCGAGCATGTTATTACCGAGCGCCTATAAGTGAGCCCAGTTGGCCGAGATACAGACCCTAGTATGGCCGAGCGCCTATGAGCGAACCTACTATGGCAGAGTAGTTATATATATACCGAGCCTTATAGGGCCAGACATCTATTTTACTTACTATATTGAAATAGTTGAGTCAATATCAGCAGGTGAGTATATCTTCAAATTATATTTGACTCCCAGTTACTTTCCGTTATTATAGTATCAGTTCAATTTATGCTTTCAGTATATTGCCTTACATACTCGGTACATTATTTGTATTAACGTCCCTTTTGCCTGGGGACACTGCGTTTCATGCCCGCAGGTCTTGATAGACAGGTCGAGAGTCCTCCAAGTAGGCGATCAGCTCAGCGGAAGATGTTGGTGCACTCCATTTGCTCCGGAGTTGCTTGTTTGGTGACTATGATTTAGATGTGTATTGTTTGGTATGGCGGGGCTCTGTCCCTACCCTTATGACAATTATGTATTCTTAGAGGCTTGTAGACAAATGTCATGTACATAAAAGCTTGTATGGCCTTGTCGTCCTATGTTTAGTGTACGAGTGGTTATTTTGGTCTTATAGGCCCATATGTCTAATGTATAAGTTGGTATTACATGTTGTATTCTACCTATCTCACGGTAACCTCTCCGGCTCAGTTATCTATGATAGTATGATATGAAAAGATACGTTATATTGGTACTCGGTTGAGTAAGGTACCGGGTGCCCATCGCGGCCCATCATTTTGGGTCATGACAAAAGTGGTATCAGAGCAGTGTCTAGTAGAGTCTTGTTTATGGGTGTGTTGTACACCACACTTATAAGCAGGAGGCTACAGGACATTTAGGACTATCACTCTTTCTTCTTACTCTAGATCGTGTGGTAGAGCTAAGTTGTAGGAACTCAATTTCCTAAACTCTATCTTATTCATAATACGATGATGCGTACATCTAGAAAGACGGTTGGTAAGAGATTGCATGTGGTTGTGAAAGAGTTGAGTCAAAGGAACTCAATTTTGCATGATGCTTATGATGGATAAATGTAAGGTCTTCAGCAGATCATATGTGTACTAAGACGTGTAAGCCTTTTGATAAGGAGCCTTAAGGTAGGAATATCTATCCACCCCTATGGTGAAAGGCAACAAGAGATTCAAAAGATAGATACAAGTTTCAACAAGTAAAAGAAGCAAGAGGAAGAAGGGTATGAGGCGCCAGCTAATGAAGATTATTAGTATTTATAATTCAGGCAGAGGAATATAAGCCTTTTGAGTTACCTTCAATAATAAGAGAGGTATGTATAATTGGCCACACCATATCAGTTATACCCTATTGGGGGCTAACAAGTGTAGTTTAAGAAAAGGACGGGATATCAGGATCCGGCTGGGGTTGGAGTAACTCAAAATGGTAAATGGATTGTTTGTGTTAGTTGGCATTTCCGAAGGATATTACAAAGGTACTAATAGATCTCCTTGTGAGGCACCCAGATGGTGCACTATATAATATTACAATTAGATGTGAATACTAGCATCATCAAAAAAATAATTTAGAAGATAGGCACTGAAAGCCTGAAAGGGATAAATATTACCTTAGTGTGGCTCGCGTCCCTAGTAGAGCGAGAACCTTAAGCAACCTGAAGAGCCACTGGATGGAGCAAAGGGGAGCTAAGAACAAAAGAATGTCTTATTCGAGAGAATAAAGTGATAGACATAAATGTTAGCGGGAAATAAGAAAAGAGTTAATGAAGAATTATGAGTAAGATATGATACATGGATGACAACGGTAGATCAAAAGATGACAGTATTACAGAGTCTATATTCAAGTGAAGGAAAAGACGAGAGGTGACAGGCCTTGAGACAACAAAAGAGTATAGACCATAAAGTCATATCCTCATTTCGAGAAATAAGTTTGTGACTCCAACGCGACTACCAGAAGAAAACGTTAGACCCTATAGTAATAGAAATCAGTATGGACTGATGAACAAGGTAAACTAAACATGAACTAGGGACTGAGTAATAGTCAGCATCATGAGAATTTCAGAGATTGCGTCTCGGCGATAATAGAATGGAGGACAGAAGAATACCTTTTAAAGGTCATTCAGGAAGACGCTTCCCTAAAGCAAGCAAGGTGAGCAATGTTATGCTTAAGGGACTATATGTGCCGGTTACACTAAGGGTCACCCTCACGAGTGAGGAATTTCATTATCCTTGGTACAGAAGGATTACCGCGAGGCGAGTAAGGATCATCGATGATGTGAAAAGATGTCAAAGATTAAAAGGTAAAACATCTATACGTAGATCATCATAGTACTAAATCTTAGTGCTCCCCTAAAGGGGGGAATATAGTGTGATGTGGCATTAAGTCAAAATTAAGTGGTTCTAGTAACTATGGAATGGTAAAGGAAGAATGCGATAAAAATGAGAAAGGGATGAGATTGCAGTAATTCAAATCCTACATATATGCTATGATTCTAGAACATCATGCAAGCACAACGTTAAGGAGAGGAAGTAAGAGTTCCTACCCGATATGTTATTGATAGATAAGGAACTAGTGCGAGACGTAAGTTAAGATAAAATAAATAACCCAAAGAAGATTACGAGGAATATTGATATGAGAATGGGCCAAAGAGTAGTTAGTAGTTGATTCAGGAAGAGCCTAGTTATGGCTAAACGAGAGGACAGAGACAAATCAACAGATAGTGCAAGACGAACATAGTGAACCCCAACATTGGCAATTCAGTCTCGCAGATACGACATCGTGACCCTTGGGAAATATTCAGAAAAGAGTTGGGGTAGTTAAAGGTACCGTATGAATGTTATGGAAATAAAAGATAGTCTCACAGGGAAGACGGTCAAAACTTCAGTTCAGGAGCAACCCTACAAGCACAAATGCATGGAAATAAGTAACTACGGATAATTATAGGCGGGGAAGAACATCAAAAATTTTGTCAAGTATACGATGTGATAAGCTGGCAGCTTTACAAGAGTCAGAGGATTCTCCTTAAGTACTACAATGAAAGACTAGTTGAGGAAATAAGGAAGAAGGCTTAAACCTAAGCACAGTGACCTAAAGAGGAAATGGTTGTGTAACAAAGTCTGATTACAAAATTTTATACACTCCAAAATAAAGTGGCACCTACCGTGGCTAATTAGAAGGGAATAAAATCAAAAGTAATATTCGAGACCATATGAATTGCACATAAATTTCGGCATGCGTGAGAACTCAGATAAGCTAAGTATGCACCCAACAAGGGGGCAAAAAGACCAGGAAAAGCAATTGCTTATGTTTGAAGAAAGCTGAGATGGAACGAAAGGAATTATTCAATTAATGATCAGCCGTAGAAGACTCCGGTATAAGTTAAAAGAAGGAATTGGGTCCAGGTCATAGACAAAGGATTGAATAATTAGAAGATTGTGTCATGGTTTTCCATAGCGTCCATGAAAGGCTAAAGTAATACCATGAGCTGTAGATAGGAAGATAGCTTACGCCTACATAAAGGTTGATTAGAAGGAAGAGGAAACTAAAGAGTTACATCAACAAAGTAAATCAGGAGTCTGATTATTGGACCCAAAAAATTATAGAAACCGTGATTGAGGACACTGCAGAATCACTCTTAATATCAGAGGTACAAGAGAGATAGTAGAACAACCATATTCTATAACGGCTCTACGATAAAGCCAGTTAGAAAAGTACCAGCCTCATAAAAAGTCAGTATGAAGCTCCCACCAGATTGTGTATGCAACAGAGGTGCAAGTATTATAATTGAGCTTCAAGTCGTGGATGTGAATTATACCTAGGTGGAAGGGAGTTCATAAAAGAGATAGAAGATGTGAGGTGAGATTTGAAGGTAAGTAAGGTAAAGGTGAACAACGTATGAGATACTTAGGTGCAAAAGGTTGTGAATAATCTATACTTCATATAAAGGGCTAGAAGCGTTGGGATTCGGTATCCAGGAATGATAGCGGCGTTGTCATTGACATATCTTCCAGTCGATTGAGTAATGATTTCATGAATTGTACAGTATTAAAATACCCACGTAAGGTGAATCACATTGGGCTGCTATGAAATACGATTATGGAAGTAGAGTATCGCCCCTAGGTGGATCAGTCTAATTACTTCAAATGTTCCACGATGCAACGTGAGTCCTAGTGATTACATAAGATGTTTCAAGTTATCAGTGGTATATTGTAGATCAATATGGAGGTGAATCAACAACGGATGGATAAAAGTCACAAAGTATGAGATGAGATTAGGTCGTCATTCTTAGGATGAACAGTAATGAGGAAGCATTAAAGGACTTAGACTTATACATATAGGATAAGCAACGAGAGTATCCTGGAGTTTGGTAGCAGACCTCAGTAATGATAAATCGAGGTAAGAGTTATGGTGTAGTATGACCTACCTAGATGCAGTAAAGTCATACGGATGGATAATCGGGGCTATGAAACAAGATATAGTAATAGTTGTAAGTTCAACAAAGTGCTGAGCAAAGAACTCTAGTGTACTTATAGATGCCCAGAGGGACATCTTATCAAGCTCTGTGTATGCTTACAAAGTGAGGCCTAGAATAGGCTAATAACTGGAGGAAAAAGGAGAAAAGAGTCGCATAGGCTCACATTCAAGGAAAAAGTCATACATGCTGCATGACAGAAGGTAGCAAGAGTTACGAGATTGGAAGAATTCCAACCACAGACCGTGGTGTGAGAACGAGGCCTGAAGGGGGGAATGCCCTGGCCTTTGTATTTATTCACAGAACAGTTGCCTAAATTGCAAGGAGAGTATTAAAGTATCTACAAAAGCTATGGGTTATGAGAATGATAAGTGCATCAATCGACATTCACGAATGTTCCAAAGGGGGGAATGATGTTACACCCCATATTTTCATACGTGAAAGTATGCCACAAATAAATTGATATAAGCTCGAAAATGAGATGTCACATCCCGCATTTTCGTACGTTAAAGTTTTGTCTTAAGCTAATCGACTTAAGTTTGGGAATGAGATTATTGGGAGATTATAAGTATTATGCTACTTCAAACAAGTGGTGAGTAAATTCGTGAAGGTGAGAGGGTAAGCAAATCAAAGAAAATGAATTTTCGCCGAAGTTTGACATTTTGAGATAAAATACGGTCCAAGCTACAATACGCCGCATTTATGGACTAGTGTCATACAAGGTACCACATGACCATAATAGAAAGGTATGCAAAGTGTGTTAAAAGTGAGTAGTATTTTAAGTAATTAGAGATAATTCCTAATTATGTGGATAATTGGGTAATTATTGGATAATTGAGTCAGTATCAGCATTTGAGTATATATTCAGATTATCTTTGACTCCCAGTTATTTTCAGTTATTAGATTATCAATTCAGTTTCAGCTTTCATTATATTTCCTTACATACTCGGTACATTATTTGTACTGACGTCCCTTTTGCCTGGAGATGCTGCGTTTCATGCCTGCAGGTCTCGATAGACAGGTCGAGAGTCCTCCGAGTAGGCTATCAGCTCATCAGAAGATGTTGGTGCACTCCATTTGCTATGGAGTTGCCTGTTTGGTCAGTATGATTTAGATGTGTATTTTTTGGTATGGCGGGGCTCTGTCCCTACCCTTATGACAATTATGTATTCTTAGAGGCTTGTAGATAGATGTCATGTATGTAAAAGATTATATGGCCTTGTCGGCCTTTGTTCAGTATACGAGTGGTTATTTTGGTCTTATAGGCCCATATGTCTTATGTATAAGTTGGTATTACATGTTGTATTCTACCTATCTCACGACAGCCTATCCGGCTCATTTATCTATGATAGTATGATACGAAAAGATACGTTATGTTGGTACTCGATTGAGTAAGGTACCGGGTGCCCGTCGCGGCCCATCGGTTTGGGTTGTAACAGTATTATTGTGATATCGGTATTGATGTTTTTGCAATCTTGTGGCATATGGGTATGTGTGGTGCGAGTTTCTTATTGTGTTGTGATGAGATGCCCATGCGGAAACATTAGGGGGGTGATATTGATGTGCATGATGCAATATAAGGGGGTTTTATACGCGTGTTGCTAGTAAGGGGAATTACTTCATTTTGAAGCACACGCGGCAAGATAAGGGGGCTATAGCACGTGAAGCTATTTCGGGAAAAATGTTTTTGAAAACAAATGCAAGGCTCACGCGGCGTTATAAGGAGGACTTTTGATTTGTGACTTCTGATTTGTGATTGTGAGGTGTGGTACCTCGGGGTGATTCTTGTTGTACATTCTATGTTGGAACAACTTGATTATTTGAACTGTTATTGCATTCCTTAAATTATTTAACTTGTATTTAACTGTGTTTTTGATTTTTTGCTACTTTATTACATATTTACTCCTTATTGTCATTTATTGCTGTAACTTTCCGTTGTAAGATTTATATTAATAATCTGCACAAGTTTTTATGTCTAGTAAGTGTTGATCACGTCTAATCCACACTAAATAATAAGTGAAAAACGGTCATTGCAATTATAATACAAAACTTGAGTCGGGGTCGAATTTCTCAGGGAGTTTATAATCGGTATTAAGGTAAATACTTGAAGAGAGAATGTGAAATAGTTAAATTATACTTTCAAACAAGAGGGATGATTGTAAACTAATTTTACCATTAAGAATTCAGATTAAATAAAAGCAATTAGAGAGTAAATTATTTTTGGTATTTTTATCAATTGAGGAAAATCCTAGGGATGTAACCTTCACCTAGGTGTAAACCTAATGGGTATTATAAGTTAATGCTTATTTGGTAGATCGAGGTGTATTATGTCTCTCAATTCTCAAGTACCCACTCAATACCTCTCGGTTATAGAGTGGTTATGTCCAAATTGGCTTTCTCAAGACTAAATGGGTAGAAATCTAAGCAATTGATATGAAATTAAGTCGGGTTTACTCTATTTCTAGTTCAAACCATTTAATCAAACTAGCCAAAACCTTAACTAGCTCAATTTCTTGTTAGCCAATGTTTCCTAGACTAGGTTCCTCTTTCTCAAGTAAGAACTAAGTCAAATATGTATGAATTAATGTTTGCAACTATTAATTTTAGATAAAGCATAAACAAGGCTAAATAACAAACACCTAATAATGAACAAGCATTAGTATTTACACACTAGGGTTGGGTCACAACCCTAGATAAAATTTAGCTACTCATGCTTGAAGAAATGGAAAACAAAATAGAAGAAGTAATTAAAGATATAAACTACAATTAAAAGATTAAAGTAGTGGGTCTGCTTCAATTTTGATTACAACTTTCCCAAAAATGCAAAATATAACCGCTATAGCTGTTAGGAATTCAAAAGTTGCCCTAAAAAATTATTTCCCGTCTATTTATAGTGTCCAAAACTTTGCTGACAAAACTACCCTTCGGGAGGTTCTGCGGTCGCACAATTCCATGTGTAGACTGCACTTTTCTTCTTCTCTTGATACTTACTGGGTACCGTTGTGGTGTACTCATACTACGCTTCTAGATATTTTATACAGATCCAGGTACCTCTGACCATGCCAGACGCTAGTGAGTTGATGCAGGCATTGCAGAGACTTTAAGGTATACCTTCTTGACGGTCGCAAGCCTAGAAGTCACCTTCTGATATTATCTTTACTACTGTTTATCTTCACTCCAAAACAGTATTGTATTTACAGTTTTTTAGTGAATTTAAGTAGAGCTTATCACTCCGTACTACCGGTTTTGGGGATGTATGGCTATTGTTTGGTTTCAGCTTCTACTATGTCATTTATGAATGTACTTTAATAGATAAGTTATTTATTTCTATTAATTCTTGGCATGTGCTAGGCTTACCTAGTTTTAGAGACTGGGTGCCATCACAGTATTAAAGGTGGAATTTTGGGGTCGTGACAAGTTGGTATTTGAGCTCTAGGTTCATAGGTGCTACGAGTCATAAGAAAGTTTAGTAGAATCTTGCACATCGGTATGGAGAAGTCAGTGCTTATCTTGGATAGGCTACAGAACTATTAGTAAATTCTACTTCTTTCATTCCTCATCGTGCGGTTTTGTTGATTTCAGAATTTGAACTTTTGTTTTTCTATTCTCTAACATATGGTGAGGACACGCACTTTCAGATTAGCTGAGCAGACAAACGCTCCCCCTACTAGAGCCGAGAGAGGTCGAGGCCAAGGTAGAAGCCGAGGAGAGGAAATTGCTGCAGCTAGAGCACCTGCCACACCATCGACTAAGGAGCCATAAATAGCTCCGGTTGGGGAGCAGGCACATGAGACGCCTATTACTACCCGTGTACTCTAGGATATTTTGACATATTTTCTAAGTATGTTCGGTACTTTAGCTCAGGCGGGATTGATCCCAGTTGCACTAGTTACTTCTCAGGCTGGTGGAGGAACTCAGACTCCCACCGCCCGTACTCCAAAGTAGCGGGCCCATATTGATCAGGTTCCAGATGCTATGCCAGCACAGCCTATTATCGTGATTCAGCTTGAGGTCAGGCCAATGGCATAAGAGGAGGAGTAGAGGAGGCTTGAAAGGTTCAAGAAGTATGATCCTCCTACTTTTAGTGGCGCAGTTTCTTTTGATGCACAGGGTTTTCTAGACCATTGCCACTGTATTCTCCGCACCATGGGTATCGTGGAGGTGAACATGGTTGCCTTTACTATATTTTTAACTGATGGGGTCGGCATATATGTGGTGGTAGGCTTATGAGGAGGGTAGTCCAGCTGATGCAGTGCCACTTATTTGGGCTCAGGTTTTCTAATATATTTTTGAGGGAGTTCATTCCATAGACCCTACGGGATGCGTGACGCACTTAGTTCGAGCAGCTGCATCGGGGGACTATGACGGTGTCAGAGTATTCCATGAGGTTTAAAGTTGTCCCACCAGTCTGGTCTACATTCAGAGAGCAAGTCTGTAGATTTATCAAGGCGCTCAGTTATGGTCTTCGATTCAGTATGACACGGGAGTTGGAGATGAATACTCTGTTTAACAGGTTATGAATATCGCTCGGAGGATAGAGCGTACGCGTGGCTATGAGATGGAGGATAGAGAGGCCAAGAGGCTTGAGATTCTAGAGGATTTCGTAGTTCTCAATTTGTAGTTTTAGCTCGTCGTGGCAGGGATTATGTTAGTCGACCAATTCATTCTGCGCCTTTAGGCTACTTGCAGTGCTCCTGCTATTTTGATCTCTCAGATCTCCCATTAGGAACAACCACTCTCCAGTGCACCTCCTGTATTCGGTGCCTTCAGCGGTCATTCTAGTCGACCGGGTCAGACTCAGTTCCAGTAGCCACACCTGCAGAAAGGTTGTTTCGAGTGGTGATACCAGGCATATGGTGAGGGAATATCCCAGACTTAGGAGGGGTGCACCTCGATAGAGTCCACAGGGTCCATAGGCTATGGTTTCTACTCCATTTGCACATCCATCTAGGGGTGGAGGTCAGGCGGGTAGAGGTTGTCCAAGCAGGGGAGGCCCGACCCGTTGATATGCTTTTTTGGCTAGGACTGAGGCTGTCACATCAGATGTTGTCATTATAGGTATTGCTCCTGTCTGTCATAGGGATGCATCAGTTTTATTTGATCCGGGTTCCACTTATTCGTATGTGTCATCTCACTTTGCTCCATATTTGGATAAATCTCGTGATTCTTTGAGTGCCTCTGTTTATGTGTCTACGCCTGTGGGAGATTCTATTATGGTAGACTGTGTCTATCGGTCATGTTTGATCACTATAGGTAGTTATGAAATCAGGGTTGACCTTCTGCTACTCAATATGGTGGACCTTGATGTGATTTTTGGCATGGATTGGTTGTCACCCTATCACGCTATTCTGGATTGTCACGCCAAGACTGTGACATTAGATATGATTGGTTTGCTATAGTTGGAGTGGAGAGGTACATTGGATTATTATCCTAGTAGGGTGGTGTCTTTCTTGAAGGCACAGCGGATGGTTGAGAATGGGATCTTAGCATATTTAAACTTTATGAGTGATGTCACTACTGATACTCCTGTCGTTGAGTCAGTTCTTGTAGTGAGGATTTTCCAGATGTGATTCCTATAAACCTCCAGGCATGTCGCCCCATAGGGATATCGATTTTGGTATTAAGTTTGTGCGGGGCACTTAACCCATATCTATTCCACAATATTGCATGGTACTAGTAGAGTTGAAGGAATTAAAGGAACCGCTTCAGGAGTTGTTTGACAAGGATTTCATCAGGCCGAGTGTTTCACCTTGTGGTGCTCCAGTTCTATTTGTGATGAAGAAAGACGACTCTATGAGCATGTGTATTGATTGCAGGAAGCTGAACAAAGTTAGAGTCAATAACAAGTACCCACTACCGCGTATTGATGATTTGTTTGATCAGCTTCAGGGCGCTCTGGTATTCTCAAAGATTGATTTGAGATCGGGGTACCATCAATTGAAGATCCGAGATTCAGATATTCTGAAGACGGCCTTTAGGACTCGCTATAGTCACAATGAATTTTTGGTGATGTCATTCGGGCTGACCAATGCCCCAACAACATTTATGCACTTGATGAATAGTGTATTCCAGCAATATCTTGATTCTTTCATCATCGTGTTCATTGAAGACATATTGGTGTTTTCGTGCAACCGGGGAGGATCGTGCTCCAAACCTTGAGGGAGAAGAAGCTATATGCTAAATTCTCCAAGTATGAGTTTTGGCTTGATTCAGTGGCATTTTTAGGCCCTGTAGTGTCTAGTCAGGGGATTAAGGTGTATCCGAAGAAGGTGGAGGCAGTTTAGAGTTGGCCTAGACCATCTTCTCCTACCAAGATTCGGAGTATTCTAGGCTTGACCAGGCTTTATTGCCTTTTTGTCTAGGGGTTTTCATCCATCTCAACTCCTTTGACCATATTGACTCAGAAGGGTGCCCCAATCAAGCTTTCTAACAAGTGTGAGGAGAGCTTTCAGACGCTCAAGACTGCCTTGACCACAACTCTAGTTCTAGTTTTGCCTTCAGCATCAGGTTCTTATACAGTTTATTGTGATGCTTTCCGGATTGGTATAGAGTGTGTATTGATGCAGGAGGGTAGGGTGATTGCTTATAATTCGCGTCAGTTGAAACCCCATGAGAAGAACTACCTTGTATTTGATTTGGAGTTAGCAGCCATTATTCACGCACTGAAGATTTGGAGGCACTATCTCTTCGGCGAGTGTTGCACCTTATTTTGCACGAGTTAAAATAAGATTCAACTAGTGGTCTCCCTGTTGTTGAAAAAAGAGAGTCGCCACCTAATATTAAAAGGTATACTAGGGTACCTAGTTGGTCATTAGATCATTATCTTATTAGTCTATAACTAGTGATATTTGGGTAAGGGTTCTTGTTCTTCTAAGGGGAAGGCGTTAGGCACTCCCTAAAATCTACCTGAGGTTGCTCCTTAAGACTTAGGCTGGGTTTAGGTAAGTAAGGGTTTGTATCGCGCTTAGTTATTTCATTAAAGTTGAAACTATTGTATGTCTTGTTTCAAAGTCTACTTATTTTGAAAGAGGATTGTGTATGTACTTTGGAAAAGGAGTTAACGATTCTCATAAACATGGGGAATAAACTAAAGCGTATAATATGACTAAGATTGCAATCAAAATATCACAAGACCCAACTAGACAAGAGTGTAACCAATGGACACTAATTAGAGTAATTGCCAACTTTTATTTGTATTAATCCTAAGAGGATTAATGAGAATCAATAACCAAGAGCTTAGGATAAGACTTCCTTCGTGGACAAAGGTACTCTTGGAATCCCTGGCACTTTAGAGTTCACAAGGGTCTCGAGAACCCTGAGCAACGCTTGTGTCAGGGAGGGGCATCTTAACCTCAAACTAGGTCCCACCCTAAATACCCTTAATCACTCATGCTTACTCCTCCCCAAAGGCTTAAGATATAAATAATGCATTCACTAGCATGAGAGCATTAGTAAACATAAAGGTTCAGATACACAAGAGGTTCATAAGTTATAGGGAATGAACACTTGAAATTATATCATTAAATTCAAATTCAGAACCTAAACAAATATGTAAAGCAAAGAGAATTCAAGTTGTCAGTAAGTTGATTCAAGTTCAAGTTATCTAGTTAGGTGAGCTGAGCATGGTGAATGGTAGAAGAAGATGCATGCATTGATTTGTTTTAATGGTCTTAACATTTTAGGATCAATATCTAAGTCTACAAAATACCAACAATCATTGTAGTGATCTTCAGAAGCAACAATTCATATGATTAAGGTCTTACTACACCAAAGATCTATACTAACAACCTTGGTTGACAAAATAAAGATGCCCAAGTGGGTTAAGTAGTCAGGTTTAATTTAATTTAAACTTGATAAGTTAACTAATCTATCAGATCATCAATCAAACATCCTGATCCAAAATTAAACCTTCACAAACAGAGGATATCAACCAAACCTAAACAATGTTCATTTTAACATGATAAGACCGTATTGAGAGTTTCCTTAAGCCCATAAGTGACAACAATTGACTTACATATCAGATTATATGTTGTTAAGTTATTAGAATTGGCAAGGTTTAGCTTCTTCTTCTATAGGGTGGCACAGTTTAAGTGAAGAGTATAATAGCTCAAGTATGAATCTCTCTTAAATGAAAAGGCAAACAGGAAGTTCATGAACAAAACACATAAGTGTAGAAGCTAACAAAAGATACTCAAAACATGTACATAATGATGTTTCTAAATGACTACAACCACTACAAGAAATCAGCTTTTTGTGGCGACATAAATCGCCACTTTTAAGGTCGCTCCAAGTACTACCGTTACTAAATGTTATTTGTGGCGACTCTCAAAAGTCGCCATTAATAAGCCTCAATAGTGGCGACTATACTTGCCACAAAAGTTGACAAATACCCATTGGAAAATGACTTCTGGGGCAACCATAGTCGCCTCAAAGACATTGTGCCTTCAGTGGCAGGTCTTTATCGCCATAATAGCTATGTATTAGTGACGACTTTGGTCGCCACAAATAGTTGTTTTTTATTTTTATTTTTAAAAATGCAGCACCAAATTCATACTAATATTGTACAAATGTATATTAGAACCCATTAACATCATAAGAGACACCACTGATGACAATTTTCAAATAAAATGATACATGAACTTCTATTAATAAATTTATAATATATAGTAATTGTGTATACACATGAAACACACAGTACACATGAAACACACAAAACATTACAACATAAAAATAAAATATCTCGGAGCTCCTCCTTGGCTAGAATCATTTCCTCTTGAAGACCATGACTTTCTCTCTATCCTATAATGCAGTCAAAGGTGTGAGAAAAATCCGAACAAAACCTCTAGGGAATAATATTGGCGTATCCCCATGTGCAGCTCCTTTGTGATGTTCCATAAAATGGCATGCCATTATCGTTTGTGCACACTTTGGATAGATCCGTTACCACCTATAAAAGAAATTTTGGGAAATTTGTTAGACAACACATTTTGATACCATAAAAATGGAATGATGTAATCATTTTAATATGTTTTTTTAAAAGTCACGATCAAAATGAAGACTAAAATTACTCCCTTTCAATGCATTCATGCTTTAATCTCATATTACTTTGGTTGGAATAAGATGTGCACTTCAAGAAACTTTATAAACTAAATTCCAGAGATAAAGTGTGTTAAGAAAACCTGCAAGAAAATGTTATATCCTATGAGATGAAGTGTTCATAGTGAAATATCAAGCCTATCCCTTTTTCCATGCAATTATAACTTGGACTCGTAATTGAATGTTGGGTTCTGATGTGCCGACCTGGATTGACTTTTTGGGTTTTGACCTTTATCATTTGAGTTGGGTTTTTTGGCATTATTTGATGTTTTTGAGTTGTTTTTGGCTAGTTTCGAGCTGTTTGGAGGTGGATTCGCGCGGATGACATTTCTAGAGTATTATTTGGCTCGCTCGGTATTGGATTTGGCTTGTTCGAGGTAAGTAAAATTTCTAAACTTGGAATTAAGGACAATTATCCATGGGAAGCATGTTATTTCTGATGTGTTGGGGTGACATACCTGATAGTTGACGGGCGTGTTGGTGTGCACCGGGGTAATCATGATCCGGGTTGACTTTTGTACTGTATTTCTGTCATGTTTTATTTTATCCGTATTTTTCCTACTCATTAGAGTAATTGAGCTATGATTCTCGTTAGAAAGCATATTTAGGCTATGTGGGTAAGACCTGATGAGGCTATCTCTGTTGTTTTGGGTTATCTGATTTAATTGTAATTATACACTCAGTCATGATTCTTCATTTGTATATCATATCTCAGTCTCTCTTCATCAATCATTGTTATATCACATGTTATTATTATTTTCCCATATGTGGTGTTGATGGGCTTAGTGATATGAGATTGTGAGCCCTTGAGAGGTTGAAGACTGAAGTGAGACTTAGAGTCGTGTTGAGAGAGTTGTTGTGGATCGGGTTGCACGTCGCAGTAGGCCATATTGGATTTTCATTAGTGCTTGAGCAGGATCCGCCCCTCTAGAGACTGCCATACCAGCAGTGCGCGCAGGCACAAAGATATACATACACGTGCTTTGGTGAGGGACATTGATGCCAGGCACCTGTACACTGTTGAGCAATTGTGTGTGTATGGTGAAGTGGGCATTGACACTGATAACTTGAGTATGTTGAGAGTGAGAGTACTTGGGGATATTACCGTGAAATCATTCATTTGACATGCATACTCGACATGTAGGCAGAGAGATGCATTTTCCTCATTCTAGACGGTAATGTGACATTGATGATGTGACATATATATTTGACATATAGTCATAGAGATGTATATTCTTCATGCTAGGCGATGTATGATAATTGGAGACTTGACATGTATATTGACATGTAGGCATAGAGATGTACTTTCCTCATGTTGATTGGTAAACGAAAAATCTTATCTAGTGTTGTGAATTGGGAATACACTTCTTTTGATAAACTCATGTTTAGTTGATTTTCATTGGTGAGATTTAGAATTGACTGTTATACTTGAAAAGCATGCCTACTTTCTCGTAACTGTGAACGAGATGAGCATTTATCTCTTGAGTTATTTACCTTTACTATTGTCATTATATTATTACGAGTTGTTTTTGTCTATTGATGTTGGACTCTGGCCTTCTTCCGAGCTCCTCATACATTCAACCCGAGGGTAGGGTTGTAACTTATTGAGTACACGGGGTCAGTTGTACTCATACTACACTTCTGCACCTTGCGTGCAGATCTTGGAGCTGATGTTGTTGTGTATGATGAGAGCTGGCATGTAAGCCGTACATGCATTCCGTTCTTTATAAAGACTTTCTAAAACATAAATTGATGATTTGAATGCCATTTGAGGTCGGAATGGGATGATTTTGGTATGGTTGGACTCGTATCGTAATGGGTGTTCGGAATTTATGAGTTTTGTCAGCTTCTAAGGTGTGGGCCCGGGGATTCACTTTTTGAGTTGACTTTTGATTTTCATTAAAAATTGGATCTTTATTATTCAAAATTATTTTCTATGGATTTTATTTATGTTATTAAATTATTTTGGCTAGATTCAAACTGTCTGGAGATGG
The DNA here is from genome assembly GCA_000715115.1 of Nicotiana otophora. NCBI lineage: Eukaryota > Viridiplantae > Streptophyta > Magnoliopsida > Solanales > Solanaceae > Nicotiana > Nicotiana otophora. Next base: position 26,075 of record AWOL01S0143796.1, read on the forward strand.
ATTTGCACGGGAAGGGCTTATTAGGTTGATTTAGCTTATTTGAGGTAAGTATCTTGCCTTTGTGTGGGAGAAACCACCCCGTAGGATATAATCTAATTTTATTATTTGAATTATGTGAAAGACATGTACATGAACATGCTTATATGTGGTAATTGACCAACTTAGACTCTTAGGCTATTAACATGCGTTTAATTAAAGTTGTAGTTATATGGAATATCTTTCATTTTTGAGCTATTTCTCATTTCATTTTGTAGTTATTGAGAGCTATTAACATGTTTTTTATTGTAGTTGTTATCTTATGGAATATCTTTCATTGTTGAGTTATTTCCCGTTTTATTTTGTAGTTAATGAGGGCTATTAACATGTTTTAAATTGAAGTTGTTGTTATATGGAATATCTTTCATTGTTGAGTTATTTCCTGTTTTATTTTGTTGTTATTGAGATTCTTGTATACGTTATTGTCGAGCCGAGGGCTATGTGTTGTTGTGATGTCGATGTTGTTGTTTTGGCAATGTTGTGGCATATGGGCACGTGTGGTGCGAGTTGATTATTGTGTTGTGATGAGATACGCATGCGGCGGCATATGGGGGGTGATATTGATGCGCATGCAACGAGATAAGGGGGTTTAATGCGCGTGTTGCTAATAAGGGGAATTACTTCATTTTGAAGCACACGCGGCGAGATAAGGGGGCTATAGCACGTGAAGCTATTTCGGGAAAATGTTTTTAAAATAAATGTCAGGCTCACGCGGCATTATAAGGAGGACTTTTGATTTGTGACTTGTAATTTATAATTATGGGTATGGTACCTCGGGGTTATTCTTGTTGTACATTTTGTGTTGGAACAACTTGATTATTTGAACTGTTGTTGCATTCCCTAAATTATTTCACTTGTATTTAATTGTACTTTTTACTAATTTGCTGCTTTATTACATGTTTACTCTTGTTTTCATTTAATGCTTTAACTTTTCATTGTTAGCTTTATATTAATATTCTGCAGAGGTTTCATGTCTAGTGAGTGTATTGACTTGTACCTCATCACTACTCCACCGAGGTTAGTCTTGATACTTACTGGGTATCGTTGTGGTATACTCATACTACGCTTCTGTATATTTTTATGCAGATCCAGGTACCTCTTACCGTACCGGACGCTAATGAGTTGATTCAAACATTGCATAGACTTCAAGGTATACCTTCTTGACGCTTCCAAGCCTCAGAGTCACCTTCTAATATTATCTTTACTACTGTTTATCTTTATTCCAAAACAATATTGTCTTTAGAGATTTCTAGTGTATTTCACTAGAGCTTATGACTCTGTACTACAGGTTTTGGGGAAGTATGACTATTGTCCGGTTTCAACTTCTACTATGTGTCACGACCCAAAACTCACTATACGCCGTGATGACGCCCAACGTCGTCGTTAGGCAAGCCAACAGTGAACTACTAACTTGATTAGGCATTTTATTATTTTCAAAATCGTAAATTTTATTAGATAGAGAGATCAACGCATTAAAATTATGGAAACTTACACTTTAAATAGAATAGATAATAAAAGTGTATAAATGCTATGCAAAATCACCACCAACATATAGGACATCCCAAAACCCGGTGTCATGATTGCGTGAGAATTCACTAAAGAGTACAATAATAATACAACATCTGTATGGAATATAAATAATACATGATAGAGTAAATAGTACGATGGAGACTCTGTGGGCTGCGATACGTAGCCTGGAATGCAATTCACCATGAAGTCTCCGCAGCAGTTGCGCCTACGCGCCAAGATAACTACCAATTTAACTTGTCAGATTCTGCACATTTAGTACAGAAGTGTAGCATGAGTATGTAAATCAACGCGTACCCAATATGTATCTAGCTTAACCCCGGAGAAGTAGTGACGAGGGGTCGACATCGTCACTTACTAGAGGTCCAATAAAGCAATATAGTAAATCATAAGCAGATATGAAGCACACAACAATAATGGGGTAAATATGTAAGTTAGATAATCTCCAAAAAAATTCTTAAAATGTAACAAGTGCCAGTATCAAACGGATAAGGAATACCATATAAAATCCCAGGCACCATTGCAAAGATAATCTCGTGAATGTTCGGACTGTCGGCGATATAACACACGATTATGCCTAGGTCGTTCGGTCTGATCCAGAATAATGTGTACATTGCCGAGAGTCAAGCGACATGAACCATATATGCATCTATTATACTGCCGAGGCTTTTGACCCGCTCCACATGAAAGGAAGTAAATCATCGAATAACGAGACACATGCTTACAATACACTACATGAGCACAAAGTGAGTATAACCTTTATCGTTTCTCAAATAACTTGCCAACAACCCAAGGTGATAAGGCTCGGCCTGATATATATATATATATATA